>CM038712.1:4123832-4171727 GCA_021613375.1 Megaleporinus macrocephalus
GTCCTTAAAAGGTCTAAAAACGAAGGCGAGTGTGTGAAAGCTGCTCTCGCCCTGACGCAGCAGTTGGGCTGAGCGGCGTTTCGGTGGGTGCCGCTGAAGGAGTCGGGTTTTAGCGTGTTGGTGGACACGGTAATCCCTCTGTTTTTTATTTGTCTTTCTCCAGCATCACTTCATCTCTCTGTTTCTGTTTTGCCTGGACGCTCAGCGGCTCGTAAAGGCCAGTGGTGGCAGAACATGACGTGGGCGTGAGCCGCAGGAGCTCATTGTATTCGGCCACCGCTTCCTTTTTCATGTCGCTGTTTTTGTAGTGGTGTGCTGGAAATGTGATCAGACCCGGTTATCAGACAGCTTAAGTCTTTTTGACGTGTTTCCAGTCCAGAGACATCTTGGAGAACATCATCAGAAGCATGCTTGTTCAGGTTTAGGTTCACTGTTCAGTGGATCATATAGTCTTTCTCTCTGTTCCAGGATCAGCAGTGATTACTCTGTGATAGTCAGTCTGTATTATATAATAATAGATTAACTAACTGCACTGACCCTACATCATATATACAGTGTGAGTTCACACTCAGTGTCCTCTCTGAGTCTTTATCCTCTAAACAGGTGTTATTTGAAAACCAGTTTCTGGAAGTAAACCTGTACTGTGGTCAGGCACCTGTTCCCAGTTTACCAGACCAGCATTAGTCGCTTTGTAAACGTTGCTCGATCATTTGAGGCTTGTTTCAGTGTAAAACTGGACTCCAGACCTACGTTTGGTCTACGCTTGGGTTTGTTTTGTCACCAGGATATCACTTTACAGTGACCATAACACATACAGAGACAAACCCCGACCAGTTTCTGTGGTTTAAATTGTCTTTAGCTCAGTTTTAAACCCAGCAAGAAGGTCTAAAGCCAATTATATAGATCTGTAACAGCTTCAAATCCAAGGGCAAACAAATACGGAGAGCTTAAGCCTGGAGAAGTGGATTTAAACGATCTGGCATGGGAGGCCAGTGTCGCTTACGTACACACACACATACACACGCTATTCTAATAGTGGAGTTAGAGACCGAGCGACTGCTTACTTCTGTTGTTGTACTGCATGTATTTATATTTATTTAAATATGATCTATGATTGGTTAGATGGGAAGGGAGTTAGTTGGGAGGATGGTTAGATGGGAAGGTGGTTAGATGGGAAGGTGGTTAGATGGTTAGATGGGAAGGTGGTTAGATGGGAAGGTGGTTAGATGGTTAGATGGGAAGGAGGTTAGATGGGAAGGTGGTTAGATGGTTAGATGGGAAGGAGGTTAGATGGGAAGGTGGTTAGATGGTTAGATGGGAAGGTGGTTAGATGGGAAGGTGGTTAGATGGTTAGATGGGAAGGAGGTTAGATGGGAAGGTGGTTAGATGGTTAGATGGGAAGGAGGTTAGATGGGAAGGTGGTTAGATGGTTAGATGGGAAGGAGGTTAGATGGGAAGGTGGTTAGATGGTTAGATGGGAAGGTGGTTAGATGGTTAGATGGGAAGGAGGTTAGATGGGAAGGTGGTTAAGTGGTTAGATGGGAAGGTGGTTAGATGGTTAGTTGGGAAGGAGGTTAGATGGTTAGATGGGAAGGTGGTTAGATGGGAAGGTGGTTAGATGGTTAGATGGGAAGGAGGTTAGATGGTTAGATGGTTAGTTGGGAGGATGGTTAGTTGGGAAGGCGGTTAGATGGTTAGTTGGGAGGATGGTTAGATGAGAAGGAGGTTAGATGGTTAAATGGGAGGATGGTTAGATGAGAAGGCGGTTAGATGGTTAGATGGGAAGGCGGTTAGTTGGCAGGGTGGTTAGATGGGAAGGCGGTTAGATGGTTAGATGGGAAGGAGGTTAGATGGTTAGATGGGAAGGCGGTTAGATGGGAAGGCGGTTAGATGGTTAGATGGTTAGTTGGGAGGATGGTTAGATGAGAAGGAGGTTAGATGGTTAGATGGGAAGGTGGTTAGTTGGCAGGGTGGTTAGATGGGAAGGCGGTTAGATGGTTAAATGGGAGGATGGTTAGATGAGAAGGCGGTTAGATGGTTAGATGGGAAGGCGGTTAGTTGGCAGGGTGGTTAGATGGGAAGGCGGTTAGATGGTTAGATGGTTAGTTGGGAGGATGGTTAGATGAGAAGGAGGTTAGATGGTTAGATGGGAAGGTGGTTAGTTGGCAGGGTGGTTAGATGGGAAGGCGGTTAGATGGTTAGATGGGAAGGAGGTTAGATGGTTAGATGGGAAGGAGGTCAGATGGTTAGATGGGAAGGAGGTTAGATGGTTAGATGGGAAGGCGGTTAGATGGGAAGGCGGTTAGATGGTTAGATGGTTAGTTGGGAGGATGGTTAGATGAGAAGGAGGTTAGATGGTTAGATGGGAAGGTGGTTAGTTGGCAGGGTGGTTAGATGGGAAGGCGGTTAGATGGTTAAATGGGAGGATGGTTAGATGAGAAGGCGGTTAGATGGTTAGATGGGAAGGCGGTTAGTTGGCAGGGTGGTTAGATGGGAAGGCGGTTAGATGGTTAGATGGTTAGTTGGGAGGATGGTTAGATGAGAAGGAGGTTAGATGGTTAGATGGGAAGGTGGTTAGTTGGCAGGGTGGTTAGATGGGAAGGCGGTTAGATGGTTAGATGGGAAGGAGGTTAGATGGTTAGATGGGAAGGAGGTTAGATGGTTAGTTGGGAAGGCGGTTAGATGGTTAGATGGGAAGGAGGTCAGATGGTTAGTTGGGAAGGCGGTTAGATGGTTAGATGGGAAGGAGGTCAGATGGGAAGGAGGTCAGATGGTTAGACTGGAGGACTTTCAGTGCAAGAAGTGTTAGTTTCTGTTGTTGTATATAAAGGTGCTCTCAACTTGTCACAAATGGGGTGCTTGCAGTTTAGACACCTCCATCCTCTTCATCCACCCACCATCCACCATCCAAAGGCAGCTGCTTTCACATGGAATTTGTCCACACATTTCCAACGAGTCATGTGGTGCAGACGTCTGCAGCTACATCCTCGTTTACTGAGCTCACCACTGCAGCAGTAGACAGAGCACGTCGTACCATCAAATGTGACTAGACTTTGGTCCGTGTTGGATGAGCTACCAGACACGCCAGCTGCTCTCCTGTTGGAGATTTTTAGGAGATGCTACAATCCAACGTCCACCCTGTTAAACTGTGTAGGTGGAAGCTGTTCTGACTGGGTTCTAAAGTGGAGAACGAAGCAGCCGCGTCACTGTGTTCTGTTATTAGCAGAGACACACACACACACACACACACACACACACACACACACACACAGAGCTCAGTTTCTATACTGTAATTGTGTGTTTTATCCCGTATGAGCTGCTCTTTTCCAAATGCTCTCGTCTTTCATGTGTCCATTGGGGTCACTGACTCTCTCTCCGCCCCCGCGCTCCCCCCATATTGCTGATAACTGTCTGCTTCATACGTTTGATGGGCTGCTGCTTGTAGATTCCAGTTGTTGCTGAAGATATAATTACCGAGATGTTTTTGGGGGGCAGGCTGTGTGTGCGTCTGTGTGGAGAGGTGGAAAACGATGAGGTAGCTCCTCTAAAAATGGGATGAACTTGTGTGTTAATCCAATATATCTGTGTCGTGTGCGGTGGGCGCTGGCAGTACTGCCGAGGTGGGAGTTTTTGGTAAAGCTGTAATTTATTTTTCTGGTCAGCAGTGTGATGAGAAGGAATGGACTGGACGCTGCACTCTGACCTTACTGATAAGGAGAAAGTGAGAGAGAGAGAAATGATGAGCAAATAGATATATAGAGAGATGGTGGATGAGAGAGAGAGAGAGAGAGAGAGAGAGAGAGAGAGAGACACAGTCTGTCTACTGGGCCTGAAAACAGTGCAGCGCTGCAGCCCCACATTACACTACACTACGGAGTTCCCATAATGCATAGGTGTGTCTGACAATCAGCATTACATTAAATTAGTTTGTTTACTACTACTGAGTGCCGATTGGTTGGCGTTACTGTTACTGAATGGTGATTGGATGGCATTACACTTCCTGAGTTGCTGATTGCTTAGCTTTACTATTGCTGCACGGTGATTGGATCCCAATACTACTACTACTAAGTGCTGATTGGTTAATATTACTAAGTAGTAATAGGCATTACTACTACTGAGTGCTGATTGAATACCGTTACTACTACAGAGTGCTGATTGAATACCGTTACTACTACTGAGTGCTGATTGGTTGGCATTACAACTACTGAGTGCTGATTGAATACCGTTACTACTACTGAGTGCTGATTGGTTGGCATTACAACTACTGAGTGCTGATTGAATACCGTTACTACTACTGGGTGCTGATTGAATACCGTTACTACTACTGAGTGCTGCTTGGTTGGCATTACTACTACTGAGTGCTGATTGGTTAATATTACTAAGTAGTAATAGGCATTACTACTACTGAGTGCTGATTGAATACCGTTACTACTACTGAGTGCTGATTGAATACCGTTACTACTACTGAGTGCTGATTGAATACCGTTACTACTACTGAGTGCTGATTGAATACCGTTACAACTACTGAGTGCTGATTGAATACCGTTACTACTACTGAGTGCTGATTGAATACCGTTACTACTACTGAGTGATGATTGAATACCGTTACTACTACTGAGTGATGATTGGTTGGCATCACTCCTAAGAGGTGAATGGATGGCATTACAGCTACTGAGTGCCTATTGGTGTGCATTGCTACTACGGAGTGTTACTGTTACAGAGCGGTGATTGGTTGACGTTACTGCTACAGAGCGGTGATTGGTTGGTGTTACTGCTACAGAGCGGTGATTGGTTGGCGTTACTGCTACAGAGCGGTGATTGGTTGGCGTTACTGCTACAGAGCGGTGATTGGTTGGCGTTACCGCTACAGAGCGGTGATTGGTTGGTGTTACTGCTACAGAGCGGTGATTGGTTGGTGTTACTGCTACAGAGCGGTGATTGGTTGGTGTTACTGCTACAGAGCGGTGATTGGTTGGCGTTACTGCTACAGAGCGATGATTGGTTGGCGTTACCGCTACAGAGCGGTGATTGGTTGGTGTTACTGCTACAGAGCGGTGATTGGTTGGTGTTACTGCTACAGAGCGGTGATTGGTTGGCGTTACTGTTACAGAGCGGTGATTGGTTGGCGTTACTGCTACAGAGCGGTGATTGGTTGACGTTACTGCTACAGTGCGGTGATTGGTTGGCGTTACCGCTACAGAGCGGTGATTGGTTGGTGTTACTGCTACAGAGCGGTGATTGGTTGACGTTACTGCTACAGAGCGGTGATTAGTTGGCGTTACTGCTACAGAGCGGTGATTGGTTGGCGTTACTGCTACAGAGCGGTGATTGGTTGGCGTTACTGCTACAGAGCGGTGATTAGTTGGCGTTACTGCTACAGAGCGGTGATTGGTTGGCGTCACTGCTACAGAGCGATGATTGGTTGGCGTTACCGCTACAGAGCGGTTATTGGTTGGTGTTACTGCTACAGAGCGGTGATTGGTTGGTGTTACTGCTACAGAGCGGTGATTGGTTGGCGTTACCGCTACAGAGCGGTGATTGGTTGGCGTCACTGCTACAGAGCGGTGATTGGTTGGCGTTACCGCTACAGAGCGGTGATTGGTTGGCGTTACTGCTACAGAGTGATGATTGGTTGGCGTCACTGCTACAGAGCGGTGATTGGTTGGCATTACCGCTACAGAGCGGTGATTGGTTGGCGTCACTGCTACAGAGCGGTGATTGGTTGGCGTCACTGCTACAGAGCGGTGATTGGTTGGCGTTACAGTTACAGAGTGGTGATTGGTTGGCGTTACTGCTACAGAGCGGTGATTGGTTGGCGTCACTGCTACAGAGCGGTGATTGGTTGGCGTTACAGTTACAGAGTGGTGATTGGTTGGCGTTACTGTTACAGAGCGGTGATTGGTTGGCGTTACCGCTACAGAGCGGTGATTGGTTGACGTTACTGCTACAGAGCGGTGATTGGTTGGCGTCACTGCTACAGAGCGGTGATTGGTTGGCGTTACAGTTACAGAGTGGTGATTGGTTGGCGTTACTGCTACAGAGCGGTGATTGGTTGGCGTTACTGCTACAGAGCGGTGATTGGTTGGCGTCACTGCTACAGAGCGGTGATTGGTTGGCGTTACTGTTACAGAGCGGTGATTGGTTGGCGTCACTGCTACAGAGCGGTGATTGGTTGGCGTCACTGCTACAGAGCGGTGATTGGTTGGCGTTACTGTTACAGAGCGGTGATTGGTTGGCGTCACTGCTACAGAGCGGTGATTGGTTGACGTTACTGCTACAGAGCGGTGATTGGTTGGCGTCACTGCTACAGAGCGGTGATTGGTTGGCGTTACTGCTACAGAGCGGTGATTGGTTGGCGTTACTGCTACAGAGCGGTGATTGGTTGGCGTTACTGCTACAGAGCGGTGATTGGTTGGCGTTACAGTTACAGAGCGGTGATTGGTTGACGTTACTGCTACAGAGCGGTGATTGGTTGGCGTTACTGCTACAGAGCGGTGATTGGTTGGCGTCACTGCTACAGAGCGGTGATTGGTTGGCGTTACTGCTACAGAGCGGTGATTGGTTGGCGTTACTGCTACAGAGCGGTGATTGGTTGGCGTTACTGCTACAGAGCGGTGATTGGTTCGCGTTACTGCTACAGAGCGGTGATTGGTTGGCGTTACTGCTACAGAGCGGTGATTGGTTGGCGTTACTGCTACAAAGCGGTGATTGGTTGGCGTTACTGCTACAGAGCGGTGATTGGTTGGCGTTACAGTTACAGAGCGGTGATTGGTTGACGTTACTGCTACAGAGCGGTGATTGGTTGGCGTTACCGCTACAGAGCGGTGATTGGTTGGCGTCACTGCTACAGAGCGGTGATTGGTTGACGTTACTGCTACAGAGCGGTGATTGGTTGGCGTTACTGTTACAGAGCGGTGATTGGTTGGCGTCACTGCTACAGAGCGGTGATTGGTTGGCGTCACTGCTACAGAGCGGTGATTGGTTGGCGTCACTGCTACAGAGCGGTGATTGGTTGGCGTTACTGTTACAGAGCGGTGATTGGTTGGCGTCACTGCTACAGAGCGGTGATTGGTTGACGTTACTGCTACAGAGCGGTGATTGGTTGGCGTCACTGCTACAGAGCGGTGATTGGTTGGCGTTACTGCTACAGAGCGGTGATTGGTTGGCGTTACTGCTACAAAGCGGTGATTGGTTGGCGTTACTGCTACAGAGCGGTGATTGGTTGGCGTTACTGCTACAGAGCGGTGATTGGTTGGCGTTACTGCTACAGAGCGGTGATTGGTTGGCGTTACTGCTACAAAGCGGTGATTGGTTGGCGTTACTGCTACAGAGCGGTGATTGGTTGGCGTTACTGCTACAGAGCGGTGATTGGTTGGCGTTACTGCTACAGAGCGGTGATTGGTTGACGTTACTGTTACAGAGCGGTGATTGGTTGGCGTTACTGCTACAGAGCGGTGATTGGTTGACGTTACTGCTACAGAGCGGTGATTGGTTGACGTTACTGCTACAGAGCGGTGATTGGTTGACGTTACTGCTACAGAGCGGTGATTGGTTGACGTTACTGCTACAGAGCGGTGATTGGTTGGCGTTACTGCTACAGAGCGGTGATTGGTTGGCGTTACAGTTACAGAGCGGTGATTGGTTGACGTTACTGCTACAGAGCAGCGATTGGTTGGCGTCACTGCTACAGAGCAGTGATTGGGCAGCATTTGCTGATTTGGTTCTAGCTAACTAAAAGACGTAAACAAGTTTAGATAATCGTGATTCAAGTCTGAGGAAGTGAAGTCGAGCGACTAGTGGTGTTTGGGTCTCTAGCCTGATCAGCCGACGCTCATGTCAGATCACCAGCTCCCGCGTTGTAGCATCATTGACGCTCTATAGTTGATCCTTCCTTCTGGCTGAATGACTGGAGCTTCAGAGCTGGCGGTGCCGAGAGGGGACGGAGAGGCCGCTAGCTTTTGTTTGCAGGGAAGCGTCAGGATTGTGTCCCAGGATGGCCGTGAGTTGAGAGTCTCGTCTGCAGTATTAGAGCGGCGCCTATTGTCCCTCCACCCAAAACGGAATTACTCTGGCATCCTTCCCCTTCTCTTCCCTTTCTCTCCTCTCTCTCCGCTCGCATTGTGCCGCTCCCGCTTTCATCATTATCGCCGCTGTCGTTTGGTTTATTTCTGGAAGACTTGCGCCCGTGGCCGCCGCCGCCTTTGATATCTCAGCCTGGAACAATGGCAGAAATCAAAAATCCCCCTCCAATAGACTCACACCGCCGGTGTCACTCTCCTCATTATGTCGGCGCGTACGAGCGCATGAGACATCAGTCAGTGACAGCGGGGAAAATCACATTTGAATCACAACAGAGCGCGGCTGACAGACGTAAATAGGGGTACAGGGACGCCTATTGGGAAATGTGTCATGCATTCAGGCCTCTGTTCGCTTGTGTTACTCATCCTTCAGCCGCGTCGTGAGAAACGTGTGATGAAGGCCTTTCAATAAACGAGAAGCTCTCGCAGGCCAAATCTCCATCATCTGGATAGAACGTGTGCTCGTATCTTGGTTTTCTCTCCAGATCCCTGCATGTGATGCTGATACAGAGTACCGATGGGCTGCCAGTGCTCTGATATTGGCTCCTGTTGCCGTTAGCTGGTGGCAAAACAATGAAAAGGCGTTTCTTTGTACTCCATGTTCTCCTTAAACTAAGATGTTGGCGTATCTTCCATTGAGAAGAACATCTGAACGGACAGGCTTTGCTGCCTGTTTCTTTTCTCATGGGGCTTCAAATGATCTCGTGGTGTCTTTTAAATGTATTTGCTGTATAGAGACCACTTTAGTAAGTGTCAGCTACACTACTGGTTCCATATATTGTTCATATTTTCTTATTTTATAGATGCTGTATTCAGGCATGCCGACTTGCAATGTAATATCTGATGAGTAGACAACTTTGGAAGCCAGTTACTAAGTTCTTGGCAATTTCTACATTAAAATTTTGAAAGCTTGACAATATTATACAGCGAGTAATTCCTGGTAGACCTGCTTTTAGAGATCTAAACTAGTCTGATGCACTGAAACTGATTGTTTAAAAACCTTTATATTAGCAATACGTGTATTTTAACAAGTGTAGATGTAGTTCCAGATTTCTCCTGGACGCTTCAGACATTGTATGAATGTGTTCAGTTCCTTCAGCAGCAAATCTTGATTTATCTTAATGAAGTACTGAGCAGTCAAAGCAGGTATTAGATGAGAACTGATAATAATACTGGGTTGTTTAGGAGAAGCTTGGAAAGAGTTAAATAAACACACTGACAAATGAAAAACACTACTTACTCTATTAATACTGATTAATATTTAATAATAAAGTGTAAAAGCTCTACCTACTCTATTAATACTGATTAATATTTAATAATAAAGTGTAAAAGCTCTACCTACTCTATTAATACTGATTAATATTTAATAATAAAGTGTTTACTGAGTAAATATAAGCTTCCCGTCTGGAAAACATAGCTTTTAAGTACTGAAGGTCCAACACGCCTTGCTTATATAGTCAGAAGCCCCTGAAGGCCTTGATTACCTGGATCAGGTGTGTTCGATTGGAGTTGGAGATTAGACACCACATCAGTGTCACTACAGTGCTGAGAATGACCCACCTCCCTAATAGTATCTGCTCTGTGGTGGTCCTGTGGGGGCCCTGATCATTAAAGAACAGAGTAATAAAGTAAACAGAGAATCAGATGAACTACAGTCTGTAAGTGGAGGTCCTGTATGGTCAGTGGAGCTGATACAGTGGACAGTGAGTGGAGGTCCTGTATGGTCAGTGGAGCTGATACAGTGGACAGTGACTGTAGGTCCTGTATGGTCAGTGGAGCTGATACAGTGGACAGTGAGTGGAGGTCCTGTATGGTCAGTGGAGCTGATACAGTGGACAGTGAGTGGAGGTCCTGTATGGTCAGTGGAGCTGATACAGTGGACAGTGACTGTAGGTCCTGTATGGTCAGTGGAGCTGATACAGTGGACAGTGACTGTAGGTCCTGTATGGTCAGTGGAGCTGATACAGTGGACAGTGAGTGGAGGTCCTGTATGGTCAGTGGAGCTGATACAGTGGACAGTGAGTATAGGTCCTGTATGGTCAGTGGAGCTGATACAGTGGACAGTGACTGTAGGTCCTGTATGGTCAGTGGAGCTGATACAGTGGACAGTGACTGTAGGTCCTGTATGGTCAGTGGAGCTGATACAGTGGACAGTGAGTGGAGGTCCTGTATGGTCAGTGGAGCTGATACAGTGGACAGTGACTGTAGGTCCTGTATGGTCAGTGGAGCTGATACAGTGGACAGTGACTGTAGGTCCTGTGTGGTCAGTGGAGCTGATACAGTGGACAGTGACTGTAGGTCCTGTATGGTCAGTGGAGCTGATACAGTGGACAGTGACTGTAGGTCCTGTATGGTCAGTGGAGCTGATACAGTGGACAGTGAGTGGAGGTCCTGTATGGTCAGTGGAGCTGATACAGTGGACAGTGAGTGGAGGTCCTGTATGGTCAGTGGAGCTGATACAGTGGACAGTGAGTGGAGGTCCTGTATGGTCAGTGGAGCTGATACAGTGGACAGTGAGTGGAGGTCCTGTATGGTCAGTGGAGCTGATGCAGCGGACAGTGAGTGGAGGTCCTGTATGGTCAGTGGAGCTGATACAGTGGACAGTGAATGGAGGTCCTGTATGGTCAGTGGAGCTGATACAGTGGACAGTGAGTGGAGGTCCTGTATGGTCAGTGGAGCTGATACAGTGGACAATGGATGGAGATGTGAGGAGGTGGTTCTAATAGTAAACAGACAGACAGACGAGACCTTCGCTATTGGCAAAACCTTTACATGTGATTTAAGATACTCAGGCAGGGTTCAGGACCCCCTAATTAACCTGTTGGACCCCCCAAACATCTTCATCACAGTTGTGGAGGCTCAGGTTAGTGTTAGTGTTTAGTTACTTTTCCCACGTTTACCGGTCTTCTGTCCATTGATATTCTGGACTAGCCAGAGATTCCTCTGCCTCAGGGAGGCGCTGTAGCTGATTGGTTCACCCAGTTGGCCCTATATAGTCTAGCGTCAGTTGCTCCACCCAAGTTTTCCCAAGACATTGGTGAAGTGATTTGTTACTCCATGTTATTTATTTCAACCGAAGACGAAAGAGATGATGATCTCAGTTAACTTGGGGAAGATCTGGAGCTGGAGAGGAGCCTCTCCAGAAGAAGAGCTACCAGCATCAGGTTAAATCTGAAGCTAGTGCAAGCACTGCTTTGGTGGGTGAGTTAGCAGCCAGTCTAGGCTGGAGTAGCCAACCAACATGAGACGTCCACCGTGTTAGAGTCGGGGGGCTCGACTGTGTGGAGTTTAATCGTTGGATTTCATGTCATAGAGCAAATTTTGAAGCATCTGAAAATCATCAGAACTGATGTAGTTACGCAACCTGTGGTCCACTATAGAGGAGTACCGTTAGACTGTATCTGTATCAAACACAAACCAGCGTCAGTGACTCAGAGAGAGCTGTTTCTGATAAAGTGGCCACTTATTGTTCGCAGGTCTGGTTTGTGGGTGGGAGGCGATGGAGCTGTCACCTTTCTGCCACTTTCTCTAATTAATGTTCTGATGAGAGGGAAAGGAGGAGGTCAGGCCCTGTTCCTGCCCCGTCTGATATCTGTGTGTTTGTGTGTGTGTGTGTGTGTGTGTGTGTGTGTGTGTATTTTGAGGAGGGGGAGGGGGGGTGCTGGTGGAATCCCCACAGTTTTGACCCTCACCCCCCGTACTGGCACCAGCTGTGGATCAATACTTGGACAGCTGGGATACCCTCCCCTAAAGTGTCAGGCTAACACACACACACAGCCTCACTTCTGAAGTGTGTGGAGCGCCAGTTACCCCCCGCCCCTCCTCCTCCACCCGGCGCAGTTGGCCTGGTGCTAAATGTTAACAAGAGGAAGAGGAAGGGGCCAAAACAAACCGTCCAATTCTGCCCGTCAGGGGGAACTTTTATACCCCCCCCCCCCCCCCCCCCCCCACCCTTCAGTTTTTTCAAATGGCCTTTCATTCGTCACCTGCCTTCTTTCAGCGCCGGATTAGGACCATGTTAGCAAAACAAACTGGAAAGCGAACGCAGGCCGTTGGTTATAATCCGTAACGTTAAGACAGTAGAGATAAGCTCGAAACGTTCCCAACACCTGTGACTCATAGAACCTGACTTTCTCAACCTGCGGACCACCACAGTCATAGAGACGTATGTAGAGTATGGGTTAACCTGATGAACTGTTTTCATATTATTGTCTATTATAGTCTATGTAACTCCTAACAGAGACCTACAATCAATAAACATCACCAATCTGATGCAGCACAGCTGGTCAGAGATCTGGACCCACTTCCAGCCCAACTCCTGGTCCAGGTCACTGCTGGTGGAACACGTTCTATGATCATATGAGGGAGCTTCATCAGTAGATCTTCTTCTTCTTCTTCTGCTTCTGCTTCTGCTTCTGCTTCTGCTGCTTCTGCTTCTTCTTCTTCTTCTTCTTCTTCTGCTTCTTCTGCTTCTTCTTCTGCTTCTTCTCCTTCTTCTCCTTCTTCACCAAACCAGACCCCAAATAACAGCCACGCCCAATTTTTGGCTGAGCATCAGTGACCCAAGCACTTAAACGCAATCTATTAAAGAAGCAGAAAGAAGAACCACAAGAACCCACCACACTAAACAGACTGGAGACCAAACCGTGACCCTGGTGGGAAACATAGTGGAGCATCTCCAGTGATAACTTGATGGACCGTCCACATCTACCTCCCACTGGCTTAAAGGACCACTTCAAAGAAAGTTTCTCAACCTGCGGACCACCACAGTCATAGAGACGTATGTAGAGAATGGGTTAACCTGATGAACTGTTTTCATATTATTGTCTATTATAGTCTATGTAACTCCTAACAGAGACCTACAATCAATAAACATCACCAATCTGATGCAGCACAGCTGGTCAGAGATCTGGACCCACTTCCAGCCCAACTCCTGGTCCAGGTCACTGCTGGTGGAACACGTTCTATGATCATATGAGGGAGCTTCATCAGTAGATCTTCTTCTTCTTCTTCTGCTTCTGCTTCTGCTTCTGCTTCTGCTGCTTCTGCTTCTTCTTCTTCTTCTTCTTCTTCTGCTTCTTCTGCTTCTTCTTCTGCTTCTTCTCCTTCTTCTCCTTCTTCACCAAACCAGACCCCAAATAACAGCCACGCCCAATTTTTGGCTGAGCATCAGTGACCCAAGCACTTAAACGCAATCTATTAAAGAAGCAGAAAGAAGAACCACAAGAACCCACCACACTAAACAGACTGGAGACCAAACCGTGACCCTGGTGGGAAACATAGTGGAGCATCTCCAGTGATAACTTGATGGACCGTCCACATCTACCTCCCACTGGCTTAAAGGACCACTTCAAAGAAAGTGAAGCTGAAGCTACAAGGCTAATGTGGTTTACAACTCACTGTTATCTACAGGTTGAGTCAAAAGTCTCAGGACACCCTTTTATTCCAGAACTGAAAGGGAAAATGATGTATCTGAATACCCCAGCAAGTAACGGGTGAGGGGGGCTATCTTTTAGGCTATGTTCTGAACATGTCCGCCACCTTGAAACCAGCCATATTGGTTCAAGGTCAAGTTTTTCCAGTGGGAAGGTGGACATGTAGCAGATTAAAGGAGACCAGAGTTCTGGGCACAGTTCAGCTCCAGGGACAGCACTCGGAACATGGTGTTCAATGTGGTTGTTGTTGCAACTTTCTGTGTTAATAACGTTTGAACCACAAGAGATGTTGA
The DNA here is from genome assembly GCA_021613375.1 of Megaleporinus macrocephalus. Classification (NCBI taxonomy): domain Eukaryota; kingdom Metazoa; phylum Chordata; class Actinopteri; order Characiformes; family Anostomidae; genus Megaleporinus; species Megaleporinus macrocephalus. Next base: position 4,137,639 of record CM038712.1, read on the forward strand.
ACATCTGATTGGGTCAATCGACTCCTGAGATAATTCTGGTCAACCGGCAACAGTGTCCTGTGACCGCTGTTGAAGGCCACCACGTCAGTGTCCCTGCGGTGCTGAAAACCATCCACCACCCATATGATACCTGCTCTGTGGGGGTCCTGTGAGGGACAGGAGAAGGCAGAACTCTAAACTCTGTGACCCTCTAGCGCTGCCCGTGAGGCTTTATCAGGAAATTTAAAACCCAGCAGCAGAGCTAAGAGTGCTGATCACGCCTGTGCTGGTGAAAAAAAAATGTTCCACCAGTCCTGAGGGAGGTGCTCCTGAGGGCCTGGATACATTTTCTGATTTAAGCTGATGTAAAACAGCTAATGGCCAGTTTTTAAATGTGTTACTAATACAGTCGAGTCACAGGATGATGAGCTCCAGCTAATATCCAGAGTCTGGGACACTCAGTAAGGTCCTGGTATCTGGAGGTATCATGCAGACTGCAGTGCATCTCACAGCTGCTGGAGGGAGCGTGGAGGAGGATCCATAGAGCCAACACCACCATGCAAAGATGCTCAGTTGGGTTCAAGTCTGGGGACGTAGTGGTCCAGGGTAGTATTTGGAAGTCTTGGTCAGCTCTTCCAACCAGATCCCATCCACCCCAGAGAAGACAATCAGCTTGTATATGGTGTATGTGATCTACAAGGATGGGTTCAGACCCAGATCTGTTGAGTGGCTTCCACATGGATAGAATTCTGCCACCGAAACCCAAAGGCCGCCAGTCTCAGTCAAACCCTAACCTTCTTAACTTCTGGAGTGAAGTAGCGCAGCTCGGCAGGTAGGGGGCAGCGTTCAGCTGACCTGGCAGCCCCGCTCTCCCCTCGCAGCGAGGTATTTAGCGATTCCGGGGACACAATGCGAGTGCATTGATAGTCATATCCCTGTGATAAATTAAAAGTGCCTCATTGTCCCTTTTCATTTTACACATTGTCACAACCCCCGGCCCCCTTAATCTCGTCTGCTGATTGACGCTGGCAGCCGGGGAAAAGAGCACTTTCTTTTTTTCATTGTTTGCGCTAGTCAAATCTGTTAAAGCTAATTCTTTCGGCGGGTATTTGCATATTCTTAAGTATTTCTTCAGAGAGAGGCGCCCTAAATCCCTTCTTAAGTGTTTGATGCATTTTGAAAAATTCATTCATAAAGTATCTACATGCGCTATTAGCTCGGTATAATGCCGCGGCATAATCTGCTTGATAAGAAGGAGAGTGGGGTTCGGAGGGAGGGAGGGAGGGATGGAGGGATTGGGGTGGGGTTGGGGGGGGGACTCGGGCACCATTTCTTCTGGGATGACATGCTATATTTCCGACCGATTCAACAGGGGGCTCAAATGTCAACACAAATGTCAAGAGCCGTCGTGTCTGCGAACCGGGGGTTTGAATCTCGGATGCGGGAGGAGTGTGTTTTCTTTTTTTTTTTCTTCTCTCTCTCTCTCTCTCTCTCTCTCTCTCCTTTTGCTTTTATCGTTTTCATTTATTGAAGGGGTCCGTTGAGCCTCTTATCCAGGCATGGCTGGGGATTGGATGTCTGGGTAATTTGTCTGCCCCCGCTGATGGGCTAGGTGAGGCGGAGTTGGCACGAGCGCGCCCAGGTGTTTGGCCTCCTCCCGTTGCCGTCGACGACGGCGCGCTTGAAGAAAGCGAGAAGGGAGAGAGGCAGAAAAAGAGGCTGTTGTTTGCCGCCGCGGCGATAAGGCCGGTGTTTGGGTGTTGCCTGCCTCCTTTTCCACCGCGCTAATTTAATTCGGAAAGGGAGCCGCGCCGGGGACTCGTGGGAGATCAGGTGTTGGAGAGGAGTGTGTGGCAGGGAGCGGGCCCTGTGACTCCAGCACATCTAGTATGTCGGAGAACGGAATCGACACGACGTTAGTGTTTATCTGAAGACTGTCCGAGTGAGTGGAGCTCAGTAGGACTCGACTGATATTAACCACACCGGTATCGATTATCAGGACCTTAAAATTCACATACCAGCTGATATTCTTTCATTCTGTTGTAGTTTTAGCTCAACTGAGCTTCGCTTATCTTAAACTGATACTCTAGATGTTTATAAAAGATCAATACAGTACTATCAAAGGTGGCACGGTGGTATATTGGTCAGTATGGTGGTGTAGTGGTCAGTATGGTGGTGTAGTGGTTAGTATGGTGGTGTAGTGGTTAGTACGGTGGTATATTGGTCAGTATGGTGGTGTAGTGGTCAGTATGGTGGTGTAGTGGTTAGTATAGTGGTGTAGTGGTCAGTATGGTGGTGTAGTGGTTAGTATGGTGGTGTAGTGGTTAGTAAGGTGGTGTAGTGGTTAGTAAGGTGGTGTAGTGGTCAGTATGGTGGTATATTGGTCAGTATGGTGGTGTAGTGGTCAGTATGGTGGTGTAGTGGTTAGTATGGTGGTGTAGTGGTCAGTATGGTGGTGTAGTGGTCAGTATGGTGGTGTAGTGGTTAGTAAGGTGGTGTAGTGGTTAGTAAGGTGGTGTAGTGGTCAGTATGGTGGTATATTGGTCAGTATGGTGGTGTAGTGGTCAGTATGGTGGTGTAGTGGTTAGTATGGTGGTTGTAGTGGTCAGTATGGTGGTATATTGGTCAGTATGGTGGTGTAGTGGTCAGTATGGTGGTGTAGTGGTTAGTATGGTGGTGTAGTGGTCAGTATGGTGGTGTAGTGGTCAGTATGGTGGTGTAGTGGTTAGTAAGGTGGTGTAGTGGTTAGTATGGTGGTGTAGTGGTTAGTAAGGTGGTGTAGTGGTTAGTAAGGTGGTGTAGTGGTCAGTATGGTGGTATATTGGTCAGTATGGTGGTGTAGTGGTCAGTATGGTGGTGTAGTGGTTAGTATGGTGGTGTAGTGGTCAGTATGGTGGTGTAGTGGTCAGTATGGTGGTGTAGTGGTTAGTAAGGTGGTGTAGTGGTTAGTAAGGTGGTGTAGTGGTCAGTATGGTGGTATATTGGTCAGTATGGTGGTGTAGTGGTCAGTATGGTGGTGTAGTGGTTAGTATGGTGGTGTAGTGGTCAGTATGGTGGTGTAGTGGTTAGTATGGTGGTGTAGTGGTTAGTACGGTGGTGTAGTGGTTAGTATGGTGGTATATTGGTCAGTATGGTGGTGTAGTGGTCAGTATGGTGGTGTAGTGGTTAGTATGGTGGTGTAGTGGTTAGTATGGTGGTGTAGTGGTTAGTATGGTGGTGTAGTGGTTAGTATGGTGGTGTAGTGGTTAGTACGGTGGTGTAGTGGTTAGTACGGTGGTGTAGTGGTTAGTACGGTGGTGTAGTGGTCAGTACGGTGGTGTAGTGGTCAGTATGGTGGTGTAGTGGTTAGTACGGTGGTGTAGTGGTTAGTATGGTGGTGTAGTGGTTAGTACGGTGGTGTAGTGGTTAGTATGGTGGTGTAGTGGTTAGTATGGTGGTGTAGTGGTTAGTACGGTGGTGTAGTGGTTAGTACGGTGGTATATTGGCCAGCATGGTGATGTAGTGGTCAGTACGGTGGTGTAGTGGTTAGTATGGTGGTGTAGTGGTTAGTACGGTGGTGTAGTGGTCAGTATGGTGGTATATTGGCCAGCATGGTGATGTAGTGGTCAGTACGGTGGTGTAGTGGTTAGTATGGTGGTGTAGTGGTTAGTATGGTGGTGTAGTGGTTAGTACGGTGGTGTAGTGGTTAGTACGGTGGTGTAGTGGTCAGTATGGTGGTGTAGTGGTTAGTACGGTGGTGTAGTGGTCAGTATGGTGGTGTAGTGGTCAGTATGGTGGTGTAGTGGTTAGTATGGTGGTGTAGTGGTTAGTATGGTGGTGTAGTGGTTAGTACGGTGGTGTAGTGGTTAGTACGGTGGGGGTAGTGGTTAGTATTACGGTGGTGTAGTGGTTAGTAAGGTGGTGTAGTGGTTAGTATGGTGGTGTAGTGGTTACTATGGTGGTGTAGTGGTTACTATGGTGGTGTAGTGGTTAGTATGGTGGTGTAGTGGTTAGTACGGTGGTGTAGTGGTCAGTATGGTGGTGTAGTGGTTAGTATGGTGGTGTAGTGGTCAGTACGGTGGTGTAGTGGTTAGTATGGTGGTGTAGTTGTTAGTACGGTGGTGTAGTGGTTAGTATGGTGGTGTAGTGGTTAGTATGGTGGTGTAGTGGTTAGTATGGTGGTGTAGTGGTTAGTATGGTGGTGTAGTGGTTAGTACGGTGGTGTAGTGGTCAGTATGGTGGTGTAGTGGTTAGTACGGTGGTGTAGTGGTTAGTATGGTGGTGTAGTGGTTAGTACGGTGGTGTAGTGGTTAGTATGGTGGTGTAGTGGTTAGTACGGTGGTGTAGTGGTTAGTACGGTGGTGTAGTGGTTAGTACGGTGGTTGTAGTGGTTAGTACGGTGGTGTAGTGGTTAGTATGGTGGTGTAGTGGTTAGTATGGTGGTGTAGTGGTTAGTACGGTGGTGTAGTGGTTAGTATGGTGGTGTAGTGGTTAGTATGGTGGTGTAGTGGTCAGTATGGTGGTGTAGTGGTCAGTATGGTGGTGTAGTGGTTAGTACGGTGGTGTAGTGGTTAGTACGGTGGTGTAATGGTCAGTACGGTGGTGTAGTGGTTAGTACGGTGGTGTAGTGGTTAGTATGGTGGTGTAGTGGTCAGTATGGTGGTGTAGTGGTTAGTATGGTGGTGTAGTGGTTAGTATGGTGGTGTAGTGGTCAGTATGGTGGTGTAGTGGTCAGTATGGTGGTGTAGTGGTTAGTATGGTGGTGTAGTGGTTAGTATGGTGGTGTAGTGGTTAGTATGGTGGTGTAGTGGTCAGTATGGTGGTGTAGTGGTCAGTATGGTGGTGTAGTGGTTAGTATGGTGGTGTAGTGGTCAGTACGGTGGTATAGTGGTTAGTATGGTGGTGTAGTTGTTAGTACGGTGGTGTAGTGGTCAGTACGGTGGTGTAGTGGTTGTTGGCCTGGCGACCTGTCCATGGTGTATCCCACCTTCGCCCAATGACGCTGGGATTGGGGATTGGCCAGAGTTGACCACTGACGTTGCTTGATTAGGTCTGCTGGTACGTTACTTTAATCCAGCCCCTTGTCACCCAATGAGAGAGCAGATATATCACCAAAACAATGTTTAAATACCAGTTAAGAGAGTCCTGGAGGAGCCGTGGTCAGTACTGGACCTCTGTACTGGTCAGATGAGAGAAAGAAAAGAAGTTGAGAAGTTTGCTTGTTGTTGTTGATGTACGTGAGTAGCCCTTGGCCTGTGTGTGTGTGTTTTGAGGTGTATCTGCCCGTTTCGGCTCTCTGCGTCTCGATCTCCTTCAGACACAGTTGTGATAACGTCCTCTCTTTACCTTCAGGAATAAAACACACTCACACACACATCCACCTATCAGACAGATGAATATCTACACACACACACACACACACACACACACACGCAGTGTTTACACACACACATACACACGTGTGCTCAGCCGCCAGCGAGATGCAGATCACAGATCTATACTCTGCCTCTCTGCACACACACATACACAGGAATATGTATCTGAGATCAGGCTGATATGGGAAAGTGGGATATGCACACTATTGTATTCCGGATGAGGATCAGGACTGGCCTGGCTGGAATGCTGGGACAGCAGTGGTTTGATAAGAAGGTTGAAATTCTTCTTCGGGTACATATCTTACATTTTCTTTTTCCTTTTCTTCTTCGTTGAGGTCCACTTCAGGGATGTGCACAGATAATGGTGAACTGTTAAAGAAGCGATATGTAAGATTTTTAGGTTAAAACGTTTTAAAATGAGCTACAATTCTCTGTAGAATGTGAATAAATAACACTTCTGATAGTGCGGAAAGAGGTCTATGCCACATGTTGCAGAGATATCTACTGAAGTTGGCATTCCAACCACCTAGCCCTGGCTTGTCCTGTCTTGTAGTACCACTTTTTACCTCAAGAGGTGATGTTGAGTCACTGTTTTAAAACATTGTAACTGATAAGGTGATAGTGAATCACTGTAGTACCACTTTGTACCTGAAGAGGTGATAGTGAGTCACTGTAGGACCACTTTGTACCTGAAGAGGTGATAGTGAGTCACTGTAGTACCACTTTGTACCTGAAGAGGTGATAGTGAGTCAGTGTAGTACCACTTTGTATCTAAAGACATGATAGTGAGTCACTGTAGTAACACTTTGTAACTGAAGAGGTGATAATGAGTCACTGTAGGACCACTTTGTAACTGAAGAGGTGATAGTGAGTCACTGTAGTACCACTTTTTACCTCAAGAGGTGATGTTGAGTCACTGTATTAAAACATTGTACCTGATAAGGTGATAGTGAATCACTGTAGTACCACTTTGTATCTGAAGAGGTGATAGTGAGTCACTGTAGGACCACTTTGTACCTGAAGAGGTGATAGTGAGTAGCTATAGTAACACTTTGTACCTGAAGAGGTGATAGTGAGTCACTGTAGTATTACTTTGTATCTGAAGAGGTGATAGTGAGTCACTGTAGGACCACTTTGTACCTGAAGAGGAGATAGTGAGTAGCTATAGTAACACTTTGTACCTGAAGAGGTGATAGTGAGTCAATATAGTACCACTTTGTACCTGAAGAGGTGATAGTGATTCATTGTAGTAACACTTTGTAACTGAAGAGGTGATCATGAGTCACAGTACTATCCCTTTGTACCTGAAGAGGTGATAGTGAGTCACTGTAGTACAACTTTGTATCTGAGGAGGTGATAGTGAGTCACTGTACTACTACTTTGTACCTGAAGAGGTGATAGTGAGTCACTGTAGGACCACTTTGTACCTGAAGAGGTGATAGTGAGTAGCTATAGTAACACTTTGTACCTGAAGAGGTGATAGTGAGTCACTGTAGGACCACTTTGTACCTGAAGAGGTGATAGTGAGTAGCTATAGTACCACTTTGTACCTGAAGAGGTGATAGTGAGTCACTGTAGGACCACTTTGTACCTGAAGAGGTGATAGTGAGTAGCTATAGTAACACTTTGTACCTGAAGAGGTGATAGTGAGTCACTGTAGTACCACTTTGTACGTGAAGGTGATAGTAAGTAGCTATAGTAACACTTTGTACCTGAAGAGGTGATAGTGAGTAGCTATAGTAACACTTTGTACCTGAAGACGTGATAGTGAGTCACTGTAGTATTACTTTGTACCTGAAGAGGTGATGGTGAGTAGCTATAGTAACACTTCATACCTGAAGAGGTGATAGTGAGTCACTGTAGTACCACTTTGTACCTGAAGAGGTGACAGTGAGTCACTGTAGTACCACTTTGTACGTGAAGGTGATAGTAAGTAGCTATAGTAACACTTTGTACCTGAAGAGGTGATAGTGAGTAGCTATAGTAACACTTTGTACCTGAAGACGTGATAGTGAGTCACTGTAGTATTACTTTGTACCTGAAGAGGTGATGGTGAGTCACTGTAGTACCACTTTGTACTCGAAGAGGTGATAGTGAGTCACTGTAGGACCACTTTGTACCTGAAGAGGTGATAGTGAGTAGCTATAGTAACACTTTGTACCTGAAGAGGTGATGGTGAGTAGCTATAGTAACACTTTGTACCTGAAGAGGTGATAGTGAGTCACTGTAGTATTACTTTGTACCTGAAGAGGTGATAGTGAGTCACCGTAGTATTACTTTGTACCTGAAGAGGTGATAGTGAGTCACTGTAGTATTACTTTGTACCTGAAGAGGTGATAGTGAGTCACTGTGTTGTGGAGTTAAACCAGTCCAACAAGCGAGGATGAGGAAGTAGTGCTGCTTCTGGTCAGTGGTGGTGAAGGTGCTGCTCCTGGTTAGATCATTTAAGAACAGGCAGCCAATGAAAAAACAGTAAACACAACTTTACTAATAAGAGAATTAACCCTTGTGTGTTCAGTATGGAGGTAGACATATTTGCATGAAGTACATAAATAAGAGTTAAAATAATGATTTAAGATCAAAAACTAAATTTTTAATGAACACTTGAAATAAATAATGAAATAAAAACTGATTTTAATAGATTTACCGTAGAGACACTCAGCAGTACATACAGTTACATAGGAAATTAATAGGGGTCACGTTTAACCCTGTTGTGCATTAGGGGGGGTTTTCTTTTAGCTTGAGCATCAAAGGGTTAAGGTTGTGGGGCTCTGCTTTCTCACCTGCCCATATGAGTGCCTCTACCTGCAGCCCAAAGACCCCCCACCCCCCCCACCCCCACCAGAGCCCCGCCAGCGGAGAGCGAGGGCTATGCGTGTTGGTTTCAGGGGAGCTGGCAGGAAGATGCATGCGTGCCTGATTTTTGGTGCTGAAAAAGCGCCTCTGATCACACGTTATCCTGCCTCCAGATTTCAGCCGCCGCACCAGCTCCGCAGCACACACATCGGGCGAGAGAGGAAGAGAGGGAGAGAGAGGAAGAGAGGGAGAGAGAGAGAGAGAGGAAGAGAGAGAGAGAGAGAGGGAGAGAGAGGAAGAGAGGGAGAATGGCGCGTGCCCTGTATCAACACAGCAAGCGCCCCAGCAAATCCGTGATATGCTGTCAGCAAGCCGGGAAAATGCCCCCAAGGACAGAAAAAGACTAAATGTGTCCCTTTTTATTTATTTTTTTTATAGTGGGAGGGGGGCGTGCAGGCGGGGGGAGGTGTTGGGACCTTCCCCAACTGTTCATGTTCCCCTATCAGAGCGCACAGAGAAAGCCTTCCCCCCTCTGGCCTTCTCACGGGGGCTTTTTTAGGCTATTAGGCCCAAACTGTGGAATTGGTTTCTGCTTTATGTGTGCCCGGCTCAGGATTTGCCTCGGGATCAAACGGCCTCCTTCTCCCTACAACCTCGGTCCAAATGACATCACACGCGGAGTTAAAGGGCCCGGAATCAGGGAGAGACCCAGATCCGCCTCCAAATGAGCTGGATTTTCCAGAATCAGAGCGTCTATATTCAACCTCTGGGCTTGTGAGGTCACACTACACGCTACAGCCAGTTCAACTTATGGCACTTTAGCCCCGCCCATTAGCACTGAAGTTATAAGGAGTTATGTCAGTGTGGATTGCTTTATGATGAACCAATCAGAGTGGTGCGTATTTGCATATGTCAGTCCTAAAGGCACAGTAAGACAAAGAGGACACATGGGGATTGTTTTGAGGACTAAGATCAGTTTGGAATGTAAACTGAGGACGAATGAAGCTTCTAGAGTCGCAGCTCTGATCAGTCATGATGAAAAATGATGAACGCATGTTGTTATTTAGGATTAATAAAGTGATATTTCTCTGTTATGGGTCTTTATGCAGTTTATACCAGGTTAGAGTTGAATCAGTCGTCATTCAGTTATTGTTGTGTTTATATATATATGTGTGTGTGTGTGTGTGTGTGTGTGTGTGTGTGTGTGTGTGTGTGTGTGTGTGTGTGTGTTGCACCGATACTGATACCGTATCGGTGCCGATACTGGCACTTACACACAGTATCGTATCAGTAATAGAGAGCACCGATACCATGAAGCTTATTGACTAAATGGCTGCACATGTTTCTGCATTGTGGCAATTTTTATACTTTTATAGCTCTTTTTAATGTGCAGTTACTCAACCAGTAAATGGTGTTCTTTAAAAAATATTATATCTTATTCAGGATAAGACATAAAAAATACAACATATAAAAAGTGGAACACTATAAATATCAGGATTTATAGCCATATATCGAGCATTTAAGTCAGAGTTGGTATCGGTACTCTGTATCTGCAGATACCTGAAAAGCTGGTATTGGTAAGGAAAAAGTGGTATCGGTGCATGCCTATATATATATATTTATTTATTTATTTATTATTTCCCATCGTTTCAACACGACAACTGTTGTTTACATTGTGTGATGAATATTTCATGATGAATGGTCCAATAGAAAGGCTCCAAAATAATGGAAATAATTAATTCCGGTACCATTGACTTACATTAAAAGTATATTTTTGTTCTCTGCTGTAAAGTTGCAATTTTTGAGATGCATGGCTTTATTTGAACAATGACTATATATGATGTATGTGTGTGTGTGTGTGTGTGTGTGTGTGTGTGTGTGTATGTATGTATGTATGTATATATGTATATATATATATATATATATATATATATATATATATATATATATATATATATAGTATTTCATTGCTCTCCAAACAAGTCCTAAGTAATTAGGCTTTTTTTTATTTTTATTTTTTTTTATAAAATTGTGTGAAACGTTTGTGATGTCTCTCAAATTTTTATTATGTTTTTTTTTTCAAATTTACTATTTAGGAGATTCTCTGAATGGTCATAATTAAGTGTAGTTTGTTATTTTGTTTCTGGGGGGCGGGGCAAAGACAGAGTTAAGGATTCAATAGGAATTATATGTAACAGTGACTGTGACTGTAATTAATTATAAAAAAACATTAATAATGATTATGTAGATCCTACATCAGTAACTCAGGACTTAGTCGTTATCTTACACTGGACATGGTCGTATTAGCGATGTTTGTTTATCTGTTAGTTAGTTAGTTCGTTTGTTAGTTTGTTAGTTTGTTTGTTTGCCAATCCTACCGGCCTTCAGAGCTCAGTGACTGACCTGTGATTTAAGTCATCAGTCCAGAATCTGCTCCCACAAGTATTCCTGCTGTTTGAACTACAGGGGGCGCCATTGACCACAGCGCTGCTGCAGATGCAGATGCTGTTGTCCAGATAGCGTTTACTCTGATTCTGAGAGATTTAGATTTGAACTGTGTTTAACACATTATGTTTTATATACAGTATGAATTTCTTTTCACTGAACTGTGGGTTCTACACACAGTAAGGAGGGTATGTTTGTGGTTCCTCCAGCTGTAGGTCTTCAGGCTGGCGTGAGCCGACCTGGGTATATAGGTATATTCCACTGTACTAGAGCCTCAGGTTTAGTTTTGTGTTATTTTATTATGTTATTTTATATTTAGCTGTGTTTTAAAGGACACTTATCCAATGAGTCACATCCTGTGAGTCCTGCATTCACAATTATAATATTAAAAACATCTATTCGGAATTATATATCATGCATAATACTTTATAATGACTGATGTAGGCCTATATAATTGTTTATAGGTATACCACTATATAAAGCAAGAGTATATGACTGTGTAATGCTAGGTTTTATAAAGCTTTATAACATCCACTCATTACAACTCTGTAAACAGGAATATTTTAATACACCACATCAGGGTTTCTGCCCATTTCCTGTATAAGTTCTGGAGCACTTCAGCAGATTTTATTAAATAATAATAAAAACTACTTTTTATATATACTATGAATTAATGAGTAATTTACGTGTAACTAACTCTTAACTGAACAGATGAATTATATTATAATTATAATATAATAATAATGACTTCGTTATATAGTTTTATATAGTTTTTTTTATAAGTTATATAGTTTTATTTTATAAAATGTTATGCATGTAATTGTGATTACTCAACATTAACTATGGCTGCTATTATAAGGTGATATAAATCCAACATAATGCTACATAAGTGTGTTTATATAGTGTTATGATTACAGGGTTTGTAGGAAGATGTGGTTGGTGAACTGTGATCTGAGTTAAATTCTAATTTTGTTTGTAAAATTAACAGCTGGAGCTGCTGGTCTCACATTTCTAACAGTATCCAAATCCAAATCCACCACATAGTTCATCTACAAGTAAATCACAGAAACTTCTCAAACCACCAGGTCAGCAGAAAGGTCACGTACTGGACTTGCTGATGTGGTTGAAGATGCAGTACCTGTACTGGACGTCACACCTGGCCTGGCGTGTACAGTGTAATCCTGAGTTAGAGGATCTGATCACTCTTCTGAGCGTCGCTGTTAGAGATGATCTCCTTCATGTTTAATGTCGTCTTCTCTGATTCAAACCACTCACTGACATGAACAGCTAAAGCAATGTCTAATACTCTCTCTCTCTCTCTCTCTCTCTCTCTCTCTCTCTCTCTCTCTCTCTCTCTCTCTCTCTCTCTCTCTCTCTCTCTCTCTCTCTCTCTCTCTCTCTCTCTCCCTCCCTCCCTCTCTCTCTCTCTCTCTCTCTCTCTCTCTCTCTCTCTCTCTCTCTCTCTCTCTCTCTCTCTCTCTCTCTCTCTCTCTCTCTCTCTCTCTCTCTCTCTCTGTAGGAGTCTCCCTCAGGTCGTAGAAAGGCTCTGGCCACCAGCAGTATTAATATGAAGCAGTATGCGAGCCCGATGCCCACGCAGACCGACGTCAAGCTCAAGTTTAAACCGCTCTCCAAAAAGGTGGTGGCGGCCGCGCTGCAGTTCTCTCTCAGCTGCATCTTCCTCAGAGAAGGAAAAGCCACGTAAGAACCACACACACTACACCACCACACACACTACACCACACACACACTACACCACACACACACTACACACACACTACACACACACTACACCACACACACACTACACCACACACACACTACACCACACACACTACACCACACACACACTACACACACACTACACACACACTACACCACACACACACTACACCACACACACTACACACACACTACACCACACACACACTACACACACACTACACACACACTACACCACCACACACACACTACACCACTACACACTACACCACTACACACACACTACACCACCACACACACTACACCACCACACACACTACACCACACACACTACACACACACTACACCACACACACACTACACACACACTACACACACACTACACCACCACACACACTACACCACCACACACACTACACCACACACACTACACCACCACACACACTACACCACCACACACACTACACCACACACACTACACCACCACACACACACTACACCACTACACACACACTACACACACACTACACCACCACACACACTACACACACTACACCACACACACTACACCACCACACACACACTACACCACTACACACTACACACTACACACACACTACACCACCACACACACTACACCACCACACACACTACACCACCACACACACACTACACCACTACACACACACTACACACACACTACACCACCACACACACTACACACACTACATCACCACACACACTACACCACCACACACACTACACCACCACACACACTACACCACCACACACACACTACACCACTACACACACACTACACACACACTACACCACCACACACACTACACACACTACATCACCACACACACTACACACACTACATCACCACACACACTACACCACCACACACACTACACACACTACACCACACACACTACACACACACTACACCACCACACACTACACACACACTACACACACACTACACCACACACACACTACACCACACACACTACACCACACCAGCACACTACACACCACACTACCACACACTACACCACCACACACACACTACACCACCACACACACTACACCACCACACACACACACTACACCATCCACACCACACTACACCACCACACAACACTACACCACCACACCCCAAACACTACACACATACACACCATCACACACACTACACCACCACACACACTACTTCACCACACACACACTACACACACACTACACACACACTACACCACACACACTACACACACACTACACCACTACACACACACTACACCACACACACACTACACACACACTACACCACTACACACACACTACACCACACACACACTACACACACACTACACCATCACACACTACACACACTACATCACCACACACACTACACCACCACACACACTACACACACTACACCACAACACACACACTACAGCACCACACACACACTTCAGCACCACACACAGCACCACACACAAACGACCCACCACACACACACACTACACCACCACACACACACACTACACCACCACACACAGCACCACACACACACTACACCACACACACACTACACCACACACACACACACACTACACCACCATACACAGCACCACACACACACTATACCACCACACACACTACACCACCATACACAGCACCACACACACACTATACCACCACACACACTACACCACCACACACTACACCACCACACACACTACACCACCACACACACACTACACCACTACACACACTACACCACCACACACACTACACCACCACACACACACAACACCACCACACACACACAACACCACCACACACACTACACCACCACACACACACTACACCACTACACACACACACACTATACCACCACACACACACTATACCACCACACACACTACACCACCACACACACTACACCACCACACACTACACCACCACACACACTACACCACCACACACACACTACACCACTACACACACTACACCACCACACACACTACACCACCACACACACACAACACCACCACACACACACAACACCACCACACACACTACACCACCACACACACACTACACCACTACAACACATACCACCACACACACTACACCACTACACACACAGCACCACACACACACTACACACACACACACTACACCACCACACACACTACACCACCACACACACACAACACCACCACACACACACTACACAGCACCACACACACACTACACCACTACACACACACACACACTATACCACCACACACACACTATACCACCACACACACACTACACCACTACACACACACTACACACACAGCACCACACACACACTACACACACAGCACCACACACACACACTATACCACCACAACACAGCACCACACACACACTATACCACCACACACACACTATACCACCACACACACACTACACACACAGCACCACACACACACTATACCACCACACACACACTATACCACCACACACACTATACCACCACACACACACTACACCACTGCACACACACTACACACACAGCACCACACACTACACTACACACACCACACACACACTACACCACCACACACACACTACACACACAGCACCACACACTACACTACACACACTACACACACACACTACACCACCACACACACACTACACACACTACACTACACACCTACACACACACACACTATACCACCACCACACACAAACTATACCACCACACACAGCACCATACACACACTATACCACCACACACAAACTATACCACCACACACACCACCACACACACTAACACACCACTACACACACCACCACACACACCAACACACACACACACCACCACACACACTAACACACCACCACACACACCACCACACACACTAACACACCACCACACACACCACCACACACACACCACCACCACACACACACCACCACCACACACACACTATACCACCACACACAGCACCACACACACACTACACACACACTACACCACCACACACACACTACACCACCACACACAGCACCACACACACACTACACACACACTACACCACCACACACACACTACACCACCACACACACACTACACCACCACACACAGCACCACACACACACTACACACACACTACACCACCACACACACTACACAGCACCACACACACACTACACCACCACACACACACTACACACACTACACAGCACCACACACACACTACACCACCACACACACACTACACACACTACACACACACTACACGCACACTACACACACTACACCACACACACTACACACACACTACACCACCACACACACACACACACCACACACACACACCACACACACACACACACACACTACACCACACACTCCACACACTACACCACACACACTACACCACACACACTACACCACCACACACTACACACACACTACACACACACTACACCACCACACACACACTACACCACCACACACACTACACCACCACACACACACACTACACCATCACACACACACTACACCACCACACACACACTACACCACCACACACACACTACACACACACTACACCATCACACACACTACACCACCACACACACTACTTCACCACACACACACTACACACACACTACACACACACTACACCACCACACACACACTACACCACCACACACACTACACCACCACACACACTACACACACACTACACCACTACACACACACTACACCACACACACACTACACACACTACACCACACACACTACACACACTACATCACCACACACACTACACCACCACACACACTACACACACTACACCACCACACACACACTACAGCACCACACACACACTACAGCACCACACACAGCACCACACACACACTACACCACCACACACACACACTACACCACCACACACACACACTACACCACCACACACAGCACCACACACACACTACACCACACACACACTACACAAACACACCATACACACACCACACACTACACAAACACGCCATACACACACCACACACACACTACACCACCACACACACACTACAGCACCACACACACACTACACCACCACACACTACACCACACACACACTATACCACCACACACACTACACCACCATACACAGCACCACACACACACTATACCACCACACACACTACACCACCACACACACTACACCACCACACACACACTACACCACTACACACACTACACCACTACACACACTACCCACCACACACACTACACCACCACACACACACAACACCACCACACACACACAACACCACCACACACACACACTACACCACTACACACACACACACTATACCACCACACACACACTACACCACCACACACACTACACCACCACACACTACACCACCACACACACTACACCACCACACACACACTACACCACTACACACACTACACCACCACACACACACACCACCACCACACACACACACACCACCACCACACACACACACACAACACCACCACACACACCACCACCACACACACACTACACCACTACACACACTATACCACCACACACACACTACACCACTACACACACAGCACCACACACACACTACACACACACACACTACACCACCACACACACTACACCACCACACACACACAACACCACCACACACACACTACACGCACCACACACACACTACAAGCACTATACACACACACACACACTATACCACCACACACACACTATACCACCACACACACACTACACCACTACACACACACTACACACACAGCACCACACACACACTACACACACAGCACCACACACACACACTATACCACCACACACACAGCACCACACACACACTATACCACCACACACACACTATACCACCACACACACACTACACACACAGCACCACACACACACACCACCACACACACACTATACCACCACACACACTATACCACCACACACACACTACACCACTGCACACACACTACACACACAGCACCACACACTACACTACACACACCACACACACACTACACCACCACACACACACTACACACACAGCACCACACACTACACTACACACACTACACACACACTACACCACCACACACACACTACACACACTACACTACACACACTACACTACACACACACTATACCACCACACACAAACTATACCACCACACACAGCACCATACACACACTATACCACCACACACAAACTATACCACCACACTACACCACCACACACACACTACACCACTACACACAGCACCACACACACACTACACACACACTACACCACCACACACACACTACACCACCACACAGCACCACACACACACTACACCACCACACACACACTACACCACACACACTACACCACCACACACACACTACACCACCACACACACACTATACCACCACACACAGCACCACACACACACTACACACACACTACACCACCACACACACACTACACCACCACACACAGCACCACACACACACTACACACACACTACACCACCACACACACACTACACCACCACACACACACTACACCACCACACACAGCACCACACACACACTACACACACACACACTACCCACCACACACACTACACAGCACCACACACACACTACACCACCACACACACACTACACACACTACACAGCACCACACACACACTACACCACCACACACACACTACACACACTACACACACACTACACGCACACTACACACACTACACCACACACTACACACACACTACACCACCCACACACCACTACACCACCACACACACTACACCACTACACACACACTACACACACTACACCACACACTACACACACACTACACCACCACACACACACTACACCACCACACACACTACACCACTACACACACACTACACACACTACACCACACACTACACACACACTACACCACCACACACACACACTAAACCACCACACACACTACACCACCACACACACTACACCACCACACACACACTACATACACACTACACACACACTACACCACCACACACACTACACCACCACACACACACTACACCACCACACACACACTACACACACACTACACCACTACACACAGCACCACACACACACTACACCACCACACACACTACACCACCACACACACTACACCACCACACACACACTATACCACTACACACAGCACCACCACACACACACTATACCACCACACACACTACACCACCACACACACTACACCACCACACACACTACACCACCACACACACACTACACCACTACACACAGCACCACACACACACTACACCACTACACACACACTACACCACCACACACACTACACCACCACACACACACTACACCACCACACACACACCACTACACACAGCACCACCACACACACTACACACACACTACACCACCACACACACTACACCTCCACACACACACTACACCACCACACACACACTACACCACTACACACAGCACCACACACAGCACCACACACACACTACAGCACCACACACGTCCACTCACAGCCCCTTAGACAGTGCACTCTATCAGAAACCCCTCCGGAGTGACTTCACTGTGCAGCTCATCCTCTGTCCTTCACTCAGCTGCTCCTGTCTGGATCTACACTACTGTGTAAAAGGCTCCTGAGCTGATAGTTTAAAATCTTTATCTGATCAATAAGTGTCTGATCACCAGTAAGATCAGCAGATCTGATTAGAACAGATGTAAATAATCAGACATACAATACAAAGTAACATGAATATGTTATTGTGAGAGAAGTAGATCAGATCTTGATCCAGTTTGAAGAACAAAGTTAGGTTTCCAGATTTCTCCTGGACGCCCCAGACATTGTATGAATGTGTTCAGTTCCTTCAGCAGCAAATCTTGATTTATCTTAATGAAGTACTGAGCAGTCAAAGCAGGTATTAGATGAGAACTGATAATAATACTGGGTTGTTTAGGAGAAGCTTGGAAAGAGTTAAATAAACACACTGACGTATGTAAAAGCACTACTTACTCTATTAATACTGATTAATATTTAATAATAAAGTGTAAAAGCACTACTTACTCTATTAATACTGATTAATATTTAATAATAAAGTGTAAAAGCTCTACTTACTGTATTAATACTGATTAATATTTAATAATAAAGTGTAAAAGCTCTACTTACTGTATTAATACTGATTAATATTTAATAATAAAGTGTAAAAGCACTACTTACTCTATTAATACTGATTAATATTTAATAATAAAGTGTAAAAGCACTACTTACTCTATTAATACTGATTAATATTTAATAATAAAGTGTAAAAGCACTACTTACTCTATTAATACTGATTAATATTTAATAATAAAGTGTAAAAGCTCTACTTACTGTATTAATACTGATTAATATTAATAATAAAGTGTAAAATCACTACTTACTCTATTAATACTGATTAATATTTAATAATAAAGTGTAAAAGCTCTACTTACTCTATTAATACTGATTAATATTTAATAATAAAGTGTAAAAGCACTACTTACTCTATTAATACTGATTAATATTTAATAATAAAGTGTAAAAGCTCTACTTACTCTATTAATACTGTTTAATATTTAATAATAAAGTGTAAAAGCTCTACTTACTCTATTAATTAATACTGATTAATATTTAATAATAAAGTGTAAAAGCACTACTTACTCTATTAATACTGATTAATATTTAATAATAAAGTGTAAAAGCTCTACTTACTCTATTAATACTGATTTATATTTAATAATAAAGTGTAAAAGCACTACTTACTCTATTAATACTGATTAATATTTAATAATAAAGTGTAAAAGCACTACTTACTCTATTAATACTGATTAATATTTAATAATAAAGTGTAAAAGCTCTACTTACTGTATTAATACTGATTAATATTTAATAATAAAGTGTAAAAGCTCTACTTACTGTATTAATACTGATTAATATTTAATAATAAAGTGTAAAAGCACTACTTACTCTATTAATACTGATTAATATTTAATAATAAAGTGTAAAAAGCACTACTTACTCTATTAATACTGATTAATATTTAATAATAAAGTGTAAAAGCACTACTTACTCTATTAATACTGATTAATATTTAATAATAAAGTGTAAAAGCTCTACTTACTGTATTAATACTGATTAATATTAATAATAAAGTGTAAAATCACTACTTACTCTATTAATACTGATTAATATTTAATAATAAAGTGTAAAAGCTCTACTTACTGTATTAATACTGATTAATATTTAATAATAAAGTGTAAAAGGCACTACTTACTCTATTAATACTGATTTATATTTAATAATAAAGTGTAAAAGCTCTACTTACTCTATTAATACTGTTTAATATTTAATAATAAAGTGTAAAAGCTCTACTTACTCTATTAATTAATACTGATTAATATTTAATAATAAAGTGTAAAAGCACTACTTACTCTATTAATACTGATTAATATTTAATAATAAAGTGTAAAAGCTCTACTTACTCTATTAATACTGATTTATATTTAATAATAAAGTGTAAAAGCACTACTTACTCTATTAAATACTGATTAATATTTAATAATAAAGTGTAAAAGCACTACTTACTCTATTAATACTGATTCATATTTAATAATAAAGTGTAAAAGCACTACTTACTCTATTAATACTGATTAATATTTAATAATAAAGTGTAAAAGCTCTACTTACTCTATTAATACTGATTAATATTTAATAATAAAGTGTAAAAGCACTACTTACTCTATTAATACTGATTAATAGTTAATAATAAAGTGTAAAAGTTCTACTTACTCTATTAATACTGTTTAATGTTTAATAATAGTGTAAAAGCACTACTTACTCTATTAATACTGATTAATATTTAATAATAAAGTGTAAAAGCACTACTTACTCTATTAGTACTGATTAATATTTAATAATTAAGTGTAAAAGCACTACTTACTCTATTAATACTGTTTAATATTTAATAAGAAAGTGTAAAAGCACTACTTACTCTATTAATACTGTTTAATATTTAATAATAAAGTGTAAAAGCACTACTTACTCTATTAATACTGATTAATATTTAATAATAAAGTGTAAAAGCACTACTTACTCTATTAATACTGATTAATATTTAATAATAAAGTGTAAAAGCTCTACTTACTCTATTAATACTGATTAATATTTAATAATAAAGTGTAAAAGCACTACTTACTCTATTAGTACTGATTAATATTTAATAATTAAGTGTAAAAGCACTACTTACTCTATTAATACTGTTTAATATTTAATAAGAAAGTGTAAAAGCACTACTTACTCTATTAATACTGTTTAATATTTAATAATAAAGTGTAAAAGCACTACTTACTCTATTAATACTGATTAATATTTAATAATAAAGTGTAAAAGCACTACTTACTCTATTAGTACTGATTAATATTTAATAATTAAGTGTTTACTGAGTAAATAAAAGCTTCCTGTCTGGAACAACAACTGTTTACATTTAATAATGTCCCCAAGTGACTAACACTGTATCTGAGTCCATGTCGGTGAACATGTCTGTGTTGCTGCTGTGCTGAGAGTGGAACCACCTGGACAGCGGTGGTCCTGTGGTGAGACCCTGTGGTGGGTGTTGGTGGGGGGACAGGTGTTCTGCTGTCTGTGGTTGTGGTTCTAAGTGGTGGAGGTTTAAAGACGGAGCTGGTAATAAAGTAACTGGACAGTTTTCCACACCTGGTTTAGTCTGTTTTCCTCTTTTCCCCCCGTCTCTCACACTCATCACTCTGTTTCACTCTCCTCGTTCACTCTCCCACGTTCATTTTCTCTCACCCTTGCCCCTTTCTCTCCCTCTCTCTCTCTCGGGCGAACGAGTCTTCATGTGACATTCCGCACATTCCCAGCATTCCACATCTATCACTTCTCATTTCCTACAGTGCTCTCTCTCTCTCTCTCTCTCTCCCTCCCCACATCGTTCTCTTTTATTCTCTTCCTTTCTCCCCCTCTCTCTTTCATTCTCTCTCTCACTCCTGCTCTCTCTCTTTCATTCTCTTCCTTTCTTTCTCCCCCGTGCTCTTATTCTCTCTTTCTCTTATTCTCTTTCACTCTCTCTCTTATTCTCTCTTTCTCTTATTTTCTTTTTCACTCCTGCTCTCTCTCTTATTCTCTTTCTCTCTCCCTTCCCGCATTTTCCCCTTTTTATTCTATCCTTCTTTCTTTCCCTCTCTCTCTTTCATTCTCTTCCTTTCTCTCCATCCCTCTCTCTTATTCTTTCTCTCTCTCTCCCTCTCCCGTCCTGCATTTTTCTCTTTCATTCTATTCCTCTCTTTCTCTCATTCTCGTTTTCTCTTATTCTTTCTCTCTTTCTCTCTCCCCACATCTTTCTCTTTCATTCTCTTCCTCTCTCCCCCTTTCTCTTTCTATCTCACTCTTTTTCTCTTTCTCTCTCTCCTTCTCTTTCTTGTTCTTTCTCTCTCTATCTCTCTCATTCTCACTTTTTCTCTTATTCTCTCTCTCCCCCTTTCTCTCTCTTTTTCACTTTATCTTCCTCCCTCTCTCTCCCCTCTTTTTCTCTCTCTTTCTTCCCTTCTCTCTCTTGCTCTCTCTCTCTCTCTCTCACTCTCTCTCTCTCTCTCGCTCTCTCTCATTCTCCCCACTTTCTCTTCCTCTCTCTCTCCCCCCTCTCTTTTCCTCTCGCTCCCCCCTTCTGGTCAGGACGTGTATGACTGCATAACTTCTGTTTTTAAACTCTAGAGTGTTTCAGAGCTTCCTCAGCAGAGCTTCTCCTAGAGCTGAAACCACTTAGCCGTCGCTCCTCTCCTTCATCCAGAGCTCTGCTCCTCTGCGGCGTGACGTCATCCGGGTTTCAGCCTAAACACTTTGTTTATATGAACTGAAGTATTAACAGTAAACACATCTTTAGTTCTCCTTTAACCTCAGAGACTCTGCTAACAGCAGCAGGAGGAGAAGGAGATGTTCCACCTGCTCACGGGGGCTGAGGGTCTGCCCATGTGGTCTTCCCACCGGCCTTGCTGAGATGGGTCAGATAGTGTTATAAAAACCTGACTGACCCCATGTTTTCCATCAGCCCTGCACTTTTAGTCCTGTAGTCAAAAGTCAGAGTCTCTGTATCTCCACCTAGTGTTTAACGGAGCAACTACAGGGTCCTATGAGCAAGGGGTCTCGCGCAGGGCTGCAGCCATGTTGGAGAAATATTTGTCGAGACCACATGATTGGGCTGAAATTCGTCTGATACCGACCCGTAGCTGCTCTGTTGTAGGGGACTTCCTGCCGGGAGGTGTCGTCCCAAACCCTGACCCCTGAGATATTAACATCCATCCATCCTCAATCCTCGTCTAGGAGTTAATCTGAGGTAGACTGTAGACGAGGCTGGTGGTGTCTGAGTTTCTTCTCCTGGTTCAGTGTGTTCACCCTCTTTCAGCTTTAGGTGTGTTGTTTAGGCAGCTATGCTAGCTTTAGCCTATGCTATGGACACTCTCAATGCGCACTCTCAGCAGCCTGTACTGAAGCATGTAGTAGTGAGAGTGTGGAGTCGAGGAGTTCTGATTGTTGTTGATTGTTTCCTCAGTCAGTAGTGTACTGAATAACGTCAGCTTGTGCTTAATTAACACGTCAATTAAGAAATTATCGTAGACGATATATATCACACACCCCTACCTTGCATTGCCGGTGCCGAATTTTTGTGTCACTACCGCAACACAGAGTTTTGGTCAGTGGGCGGGGCCTTGTTTTAGCCACGCCCCTGCAGTTTAGAGCAGGAAGTGTTGCTTTTAGGTTAGACGTCCCAAATTTATAAATATAAATATTAAAGATGGAAAGATCGATCGGCTATGTATCGCATCGGCTGATTTTTAATCAAAATATGTGATGGGTGTTTCTCCAATCAGCCGATCGATGGCGTAAACAAATGAGCCTCATTTCTGTATTTCCAGCTGGCGTTTCGTTAAAACCCTCTCAGTGAAACCCCCTCAGTGAAACCCCCTCCGACCAGCTCCCTGCAATTCCTATATGAGCCACTAGGTGGCAATACAGAGCCTTTCATTTTGGACAGACTGACTAAAGCAGCGGCCTCACCTGAACAGTTTAGGATGCAGCAATTCAAGATCTAAATTTAATGACTGTTTTTCATTTATAATAACCAGAGTTTGCTTTTAATGACTCCAGCTTTGACTACATTTATTTAATTAGCTTTTTTGTTTTAAATTAAGGGCTGTTTCACTTGAGCTCGTTACAAATGGTAATAAACCAGTTTTGACCAGTTTCGACCATAACTTGCTTATCCCCGCTCTCAATCGGTATCGGCTATCAACTGGAATCAGCCTCAAAAACGCTGATCGGTCCGTCTCTAATATATATAATTTATAAATCAGTATGAATTGAACGTCATTACCGAGGCATGTTTTATGCAGTTATGTTTTTTTTAATATGATTTTTTTATGTTTATACAAATTTACGTTTGTTGGCTCAAAAGTAGCTAATAATATGATTAACGAAACATCCGTGAAAGATCTGGTTTTTTTAATAGGGACAGAATTGAATGTCCAGTCGTGTATTTTATAAGATAAACAAGAGTTTAAGGGCGTTTTTTACTCCTGTAGTTGTTTCTCTGGTCCGGATCAGTTAATGAGTCTGTGTACTTGGAGCGTTTCCTCCTCGGTTAAGTTTGTTTTTACAGGCAAAAACCTAAACACACCAAAATGCTCCCCAACAAACCACGTGAGCACGTCGTCTCCTCTGGTCAGAGTTATCTGGCGTGCGAGCAAGAAAGTAAACACAGGGAGAAGATCCGGTTTTCCAAACTACTGCACATTTCTTGTAGAGCGTATCATGGAGCAGCGGCAGAGACAGCATCTGTTCATAGCTGCAATAATAATCTGATAATATACCAAACTACAGTCCACCTGCAGACCACCCAGCTCACTCCAAACATCAAGTAGACAACGTCCCTCACTGCTAGTCCAAGAGAGACCTCGCTTCATCGTCCTCGCCCTGTTAGCTGCTCCAGTTCTCCAGTTCTCTGTTTACGCCATCTGCCGCCTCCCATAATGCAAAGCACACCTGGCTGCAGGAGATGTTTAGATCAAACTTGAGGACACCTAATGCTTGGGTCTGATCAAGGTTGGATCACGTTCTTACCACAAAGGAACCTCTCCAGAGTTCGTTTGGAACCGGACCGAGACCACCACCTCTCGAGGGTCTCGGTGCGGTTGTTTTGGTCCACACCCGAGTGTGATTACTGTTTTCACACCTGCCAAAACAAACCAGAGTCCGTTTAACAGGAGTAACTAGAGTCAATCAAAGCAAAGAGATTCTAATGACGTCTGAATCGTCTTCTCAGGTCTGACTTTGAACCCGTTTAGTAGAATCTACATGGAAAATCTGGAATTTTCTCCAAAACAGAAGCCGGTTGGTGGTCACTGGTCACTTCTACTGGTCACTGCTAGCGCTATCATCGTTGGCCAAGCTCTCTGAGATGTGTTGAGGAGGCTGCGATCATGAATTATTGTATATACGTTTCCCCCCATCGGTCATTCACCCTGACCCTCTCCGTGTCCTCCGAATGTGGCTCAGAAGTGAAAGGGAATTGAAGAAGCCGATAAATACACGTCCTACAAGACTCTTCAGCCTCTCTCTCTCTCTCTCTCTCTCTCTCTCTCTTTCTTTCTCCTTGACATTCATTTCACAGGGAAGCCAACAAACAGCAGCCAGATGAAATATTTCCAGCCAGTGGCCCCGAAAAGTGATAATATCCTCCACCCGGCCCGCTCGCCACATCCGCAGCCCCGTCTTTACTTTTATATATATATATATATTTCCTGAGCGACGGCGCGTCTGAAGAAAGGCGAGTGTGAGAGGAATGTATGAGGCGCGTGGGTGTGTCTTTTGTGCTCTCGGCGTGGCGAGTGTGTGCTCGCGCGCCTTTTGTGCGATTGGGTTACGGAGGTGGAAGAGTGTAACCCCTCTTAACCCGCGGGAATGATGTCACCGGCGCACAAATAAACTCCATTACATACGTTCAAATAAGCTCCGCCGCGGCCAAAGAAAGGTTGGAGCGCATTCATGAAGGGGTGATGGAGAAAGAGAGAGGGGGAACGAGGGGTCGGGAATGAGAATAAGATGGGGGGAGATGGAGAGAGAATGGAGTGAGAGAGGGAGAGAGCGTTAATCCGCCGGTGTTATCTCCAGCCGTGGTGGAGGAAGCTGAGGCAGAAGTGTTCACTCTCATGAGGAGCAACATGAAAGACAAACTGTTAACATTTGTTTTCTTTCTCGCTCTCTCGCTTTCTCTCTGCTCTAGACGCCGCTATCACGCTCTCGCTCAGCCTCGCCCCCCCTCATACGACTGCCATATGTATAACTGCAGCATCAACAAACGTCCCAAGGATGTATTTGAGAATAATTTAGGAAGTATTCAGGAATTGTTTGGGAATTATTTGGGAAGTGTTTGGGATTTGTTTGGGAATAATTTGATAATAATTTAGGAAATATTTAGGAATAATTTAGGAAATATTTGGGAAATATTTGAGAATAATTTAGAAAATATTTGGGAGTTATTTGGAAATTATTTATGAAATAATTGGAAATTATTCAGGAATTGTTTGGGGAATATTTGTAAATAATTTAGAAAATATTAAGGAATAATTTAGGAAATATTTGGGAAATATTTGAGAATAATTTAGAAAATATTTGGGAGTTATTTGGAAATTATTTATGAAATAATTGGAAATTATTCAGGAATTGTTTGGGAAATATTTGTAAATAATTTAGGAAATATTTGGGAACAATTCAGGAATAATTTAGAAAATGTATGGAAATAATTAAGGAAATGTTTGGGAAAAGTTTAGGAAATATTTGGGAATTATTTGGAAATTATTTAGGAAATATTTGGGAAATATTTCTGAATAATTTAGACATATTTGGGAACAATTTAGGGGTAATTTAGAAAATGTTTGGGAATAATTTGGGAATAATTGAGGAAATGTTTAGGAATTATTTGGGAATAATTTAGGAAATATTTGGGATTCATTTTGGAAATAGTTTGGGAACAGTTAAGGAGTTATTTGGTATTGATTTGGCCCATAAAACAAGGTTCCACAGTTTTTGTCTTTACTTAGTTGGTCTTAAGTGTCTTAAGTTTGCTTCTTTGGTCGAACTTAGTAACTCGCTGTATGAGCTCATCTTACTCACCTCAGTCCCAATATCCACTGAGAGTTATTCACTAACTACTGTTACTGTCTGTAGTTATCTTTACATCTGTATGTTCTCTCTCTCTCTCTCTCTCTCTCTCTTTCTCTCTCTCTCTCTCTCTCTCTCTCTCTCTCTCTCAGGGATGAAGACATGCAGAGTCTGGCCAGTTTGATGAGTATGAAACAGGCAGACATTGGCAACCTAGATGACTTTGAGGAGGACAACGAGGAGGACGAGGAGAACCGGGTCAACCAGGAGGAGAAAGCAGCCAAGATTACAGGTGAGGATCAATGTGCTGATTTTTTTTTATTAATTTTTTTTAACAAAATGAAAATAAAACAATTTTTATGCTTAAATGTCTGGTTTTGTCCATGCAAGGCTTTTCAGGTCATATGAGGAGTTTATCTGTATGTACACAGCAGCTCCTCTTAAACTGTAATGAACTAAACATTCACTCAGACGCAGGTATGACCAACCAGAGCTGCGTTTATTCTCTCTTTAAGTTGTTTTTAAGATTTAAAGCTTTTGATGAACTCCTGTTGTTTAAGTAACACCACAGGTGTGTGTGTGTGTGTGTGTGTGTGTGTGTGTGTGTGTGTGTGTGTGTGTGTGTGTATGTGTGTGTGTGTGTGTGTGTGTGTGTGTGTGTGTGTGTGTGTGTGTGTGAGATTGTGCTCACTGCGTGTGTGAGATGCCTTACTTGGCATAATCCGCCCCCTCCGTCCTCATGGATGCTTGACATTAAGCCCCCCGTATACCAGCCTGTGTGTATATATGTTCCTCCATATGTGTCTATAGTGATGGTTGAGTTGTTTATTCATTGTATCTCTATTATTAGTCTCTCTGTCTCCGTAGTGATGCTGTCCACCCATTGTTTTGTCCTCCCTGTGTATGATTCGGATGTGTGGAGCACTGGAGTAAACCCAGAGCTGCTTTTATTCTGTCCTCTGAATCATAACCATAAAAAGTGTTATTCTAAATTAAGTAGGTATTGTATATAAACTGAGTTCCAGTTTCTCATTAGGTTGAATGTATAACTCTAAATGTAGGTATTGTATATAAACTGAGTTCCAGTTTCTCATTAGGTTGAATGTATAACTCTAAATGTAGGTATTGTATATAAACTGAGTTCCAGTTTCCCATTAGGTTGAATGTATAACTCTAAATTAAGTAGGTATTGTATATAAACTGAGTAACAGTTTCTCATTAGGTTGAATGTATAACTCTAAATGTAGGTATTGTATATAAACTGAGTTACAGTTTCTCATTAGGTTGAATGTATAACTCTGAATGTAGGTATTGTATATAAACTGAGTTACAGTTTCTCATTAGGTTGAATGTATAACTCTAAATTAAGTAGGTATTGTATATAAACTGAGTTCCAGTTTCTCATTAGGTTGAATGTATAACTCTAAATGTAGGTATTGTATATAAACAGAGTTATAGTTTCTCATTAGGTTGAATGTATAACTCTAAATGTAGGTATTGTATATAAACTGAGTTACAGTTTCTCATTAGGTTGAATGTATAACTCTAAATGTAGGTATTGTATATAAACTGAGTTACAGTTTCTCATTAGGTTGAATGTATAACTCTAAATGTAGGTATTGTATATAAACTGAGTTCCAGTTTCGCATTAGGTTGAATGTATAACTCTAAATGTAGGTATTGTATATAAACTGAGTTCCAGTTTCTCATTAGGTTGAATGTATAACTCTAAATGTAGGTATTGTATATAAACTGAGTTCCAGTTTCTCATTAGGTTGAATGTTTAACTCTAAATGTAGGTATTGTATATAAACTGAGTTACAGTTTCTCATTAGGTTGAATGTATAACTCTAAATGTAGGTATTGTATATAAACTGAATACAGTTTCTCATTAGGTTGAATGTATAACTCTAAATGTAGGTATTGTATATAAACTGAGTTCCAGTTTCTCATTAGGTTGAGTGTATAACTCTAAATGTAGGTATTGTATATAAACTGAGTTACAGTTTCTCATTAGGTTGAATGTATAACTCTAAATGTAGGTATTGTATATAAACTGAGTTCCAGTTTCTCATTAGGTTGAATGTATAACTCTAAATGTAGGTATTGTATATAAACTGAGTTACAGTTTCTCATTAGGTTGAATGTTTGTTGTATGTTCTCTGATTTTGTGTTTTTTGTTATTATTATTATTACTAAGTGAGTGTGTATGGGTGTGAGGTGCTTGTGGTGTGTGTAGAAGTGTGTGAGGTGTGTGTGGTGTGTAAAAGTGTGCGTGTGAGAGTGAGTTATTGATCAGTGTGTGATGTCCTGGACGCTCTGTTTTCAGAGATAGTGAGGCAGTTAAATGCGCTCAGCAGTGTAGATGGAGATGAAGACGACCCAAAGCTCAAACCACCCTGTTCTCCTGCAGGTTTCTCTCTTCTACTAACACTATACTGTCACTCACCCTCTCACCCACGCTCACTCCTCTCTCACTCCACCCTCTGTCTCCTTTCACTGTCAGCTTCTCTCACTCCATTCTTATTGTCTCC
The DNA here is from genome assembly GCA_021613375.1 of Megaleporinus macrocephalus. Classification (NCBI taxonomy): domain Eukaryota; kingdom Metazoa; phylum Chordata; class Actinopteri; order Characiformes; family Anostomidae; genus Megaleporinus; species Megaleporinus macrocephalus. The sequence continues at coordinate 4,167,775 of CM038712.1, forward strand.
TTATCTCTCTCTTACTCACTCAACTTTTTCTCTCACTCTCACATTTTCGCTCTTGCTCTGTCTTCCTTCTCAATCTCTTATTTCTCCAACTTGTCCAGTTTCTCTTATCCTCCTGTCTCTCTTTCTCGTTCTCTCTCTCGCTCTCAGTCTCTATTCTTTCTTACTTTTCTGCCCACCTGATCTTTACCATCCCCTTACACTGTGCTGCTGCTGTTGTGTCTGTACTGCTGTTGTTGTGTCTGTGCCGTGTCTGTTGTTGTGTCTGACTCCATTCACTGCCATGTAAAGTGATTTTTGGGTTCGTGGTTTCTTTATTTGTGTCCTTTTTTGTGGTTTTTGGTTTCAGCTTCATTTTCTGCAGTTTGTGGTGAACCTGATGTCCAGATTTACATAAACTGACCCACTTCAGAGCCACTGGAGCTCTTTCTCTGTCTTAAAATAAATATCACTATATTCTCCAAATGTATGGCCAGTATTAAATGTATGCTAAAATAATGTGTCTAGAACTTGAAGTTTAATTCTTTAGTTTTTCTTTAAATATACTCCAAAGGAATCCCTACACAGTCTGCTTATTACAAGCAAATCAAAAAACAAACTAGTACTTCAGATTTATGTGCATTACATCATTTATACAATGCACACTATCTACTAAAGCACAGCAGAATATTCAAAATTCTGAGCATTCATAGAAAATGTGTTTTTTTTTATATTAAGCTTTAAAATGTTAAGAAATGTTTGACATCCGCTTGTTTAGATGTGACGTATCAACCTTCCGCCCAAGACCGAGCCTCTACTGTGTTGTCTGAAGATCTCCTTTTTCAGATAGAGTCCAGAAATAGAGTCCAGAAAGCTGGTCAGTTATCATTTACAGAACTTTTCTGGTAATGAGTCCAATGAAGAACAAAGAAAGTTCAGTGCGACTGGGCTCTAATGTCTGCTATTATCTATCCTAGCTAATGTTAGCACCCACCAGCCCAAAGGCCAAACTGGCCCTCTGCTGATACCCTCTATATAGACTTTGGTTTAAGATGGTGTGTCCTGCTATAAACCCACAACCTTATATTGGCTTGTCAGGCGTGTCGGTCAAACAAGGGCTTACAGAGATAGATGGCTATCTAGCCTATAGCAGTCCAGTCTGGACTAACGTTAGTAAGATTTAACTCACTCCAACTGCAGCCGCTTCATCTTCCCTTTCCCATCACAAGCAAAGCCTCAGTGATGAAGGTTCCACCACTGTTGTTTAAGTTTCGGATCTGAAAGAGCATTTGGATCCAGGTGGATGCGGTAAATACATTGGAATTAAATGCTGAAGAAGTTTGTTTGTACTGGTGGCCTCGGAGCCCAACGACAGGGTGGTGATATAAATCACATATTTTACTAAATAAATAAAAAAAAACAGCTGATTTTAATTAATTCTGGATTAAAAAGTGAATTGTTTAGGATGTAAATAAAAGCTTTGTGCCTAAGAGTACTTTTATTTAATTTAGAAATTTAATCTTTCCTTTATCTTCTGATGTAAAGCACATTTATAACTAAAATGGAACAGATTTTAAAATTTATTTTATTTTATTTAAACTATCACGTACCTGAAACTTGAGCAATGGAGATTAGAGTATGGGCTCATCACTGAAACACTTCCCCGCTGCTCCGGTCGGACAGAGCCAATCAGATTCCTCTCTATTCTGAAATAGTCTGTGTATATATATATATATATATATATATATATATATATATATATATATATATATATATATATATATATAATATAATATAATATAATATCATATAAATCTGTTCAAACGCACGTGCTGAAGAACGGTTCACTCCAGAGTGCAGTGTTGATGTATTGTGTAGTGCTGTGGCTTCATACCTTATAATTAATTAATTATTTATTTATTTATTAGTTTATTAATTTTACATATGTTTTTGTGTTTGTATCACTTGTGATCCATACATCTGTTTATTACTGTGCTGTCTTCAATTTAAACGAGTGCACTAACTAGGTGTGTGTGTGTGTGTGTGTGTGTGTGTGTGTGTTGGGTCAGAGTTGATCAGTAAGCTGAACTTCCTGGAGGATGATGAACAGGTTCAGACCCACTCCAGCTCCAACCCCTTCGAGGAGCCGGACGACGCTGTGGCTCTGAACCCGTTCGGTGACCCAGACGAGGAAGGTATGCGGTGACCATTGACCTCCTGCACTGAGCAGAGGACCTCGTTAGGCTCGTTAGGCTTTAATGAGTCAATTAAGACTAAAGAAGTATCTCAAAAATTATTGTTATTATTAGGGAGGTGGGCCGTTCTTAGCACTCTGGGAACACTGACGTGGTGGTGGTGTGTTAGTGTGTGTTATGCTGGACTGAGAATCGTCCACCAACCAAAACTATCCGGACAGCAGTGTCCTGTGGGCGGCGTCCTGTGTCCACTGATGAAGAACTAGAGGAACACAAACTGTGCAGCAGCAGATGAGCTACTGTCTCTGACTTTACATCTACAAGGTGGACCAGCAAGTAGTAGGAGTGTCTAATAGAGTGGACAGTGAGTGGACACAGTGTTTAAACACTCCAGCAGCAGCACTGCTGTGTCTGATCCACTCACACCAGCACAACACACACTACTAACACACCACCACCACCAGGTCAGTGTCACTGCAGTGCTGAGAATGACCCACCTCCCTAATAGTACCTGCTCTGTGGTGGTCCTGTGGGGGTCCTGATTGTGACCCGTCTGGTTCTTTGGGTTTCTTTCAGAAGTGCCTCCCTCTCTGCAGTCCACCTTCAAAGACGATGAGTCCTCAAATCCATTCAATCCATTTGACGAGCCCGAACCCGAGCCGGACCCTCAGTATAAAAACCCGTTCGACGAGCCGGACCCGGAGCCAGAGCCGCAGTTGGAGAGCACGCCCCCTAGAGGCAGCGCGAGGAAGGTGGTGCGGCCGGTGGACATGAGCAAATATCTATACGCAGATAACAGCAAGACCGAAGAGGACGAGCTGGACGAGTGAGTGAGGGGAAGAGAAGAATACAGGGTGGGAGTGGTTGGGGGCGAGCGGGGGTTGCCAGTTCTTTAGGATGCCCACACCCTGACCTTCTCTGATTGGCCAGTTTATAAGAGACACTGTCACAGATGATTAGATTCTATAGACTTTGATGCTTACAATATTTAATATAATACCACAGCCCAGTAATTAGCTCTTGTGTATAACATTCACTGCGCAGCACAGCCAGTATGTGGCAGCGAGCGCTGGGGCATTAACATAACGTGTGTCGATGCGGGCAGCGCCTACTGAAAGCATGGATTTATCCGGAGCGCGAGCTGCAGCTACAAACAATCTCTCGCTTAACAACGTACAAACGTAGCCACTTAATCATTAAATTGAATATAAGCTCGTTTAAAACGGAGAATTGTTGGTGATTAGACTTTATATTGTTTTTTTCCTTCCCAAGTATCGTTTTGGTATTGAGAATCGTCATACTAGGGCTGTGTATTGGCAAGAACGTGCCGATACAATACGTGTCGTGATACAGTGGTCAATATATCACGATATACTGCGATATACGTGATTATATTGTGATTTTTCAAAACACACTACTGTATGAACAGGTTTGCCAATACTTACAATAGCATTGCACCCTTGTGCTACTTGTTAATCTTGGAGTGGAGCTGAAAATGGATTACAACACTGCCATCTAGTGGTCAGAGGTTTGAACACAACACACAATGATTCACTGTCTGCCAGGAATCTGTGTATTGATACTGTGTTTTTGAGAATTGATACAGTATCACCAAACATAATATCCTGATACTCGATATTTCAATATTTTCTTACACCCCTACTTAGTATCAGTAACATGAATATGTTATTGTGAGAGAAGTAGATCAGATCTTGATCCAGTTTGAAGAACAAAGTTAGGTTCCAGATTTCTCCTGGACGCCCCAGACATTGTATGAATGTG
>CM038712.1:4172727-4194142 GCA_021613375.1 Megaleporinus macrocephalus
TATATATATATATATATATATATATATATATATTAAAAAATATTAAATTACTGAATATGATGTAAAATAATATAATACAATACTATAAATTAATTAATTAATCTAAATGTATAACTAAATAGCGGAAAGAGGGACCAACATACACGCCAGTAAGGAAAAAAAAAAAACAAACTCAGAACTTCCACCTACCTAGAACCTTAAGGAATCTTAATGTTGCCAAGTCAGCACTACTACAGTAATACACATCTGTTTATTGTGCATTATTATAATATTAATTGTGCAATTAACAGTAATTCTCACCTCCGACTCCGCTCTAATACAGGTTATGAGGCTTTATGTACAGTGAGGGTCTAATTTATTGAATTTAGAAAACGACCCAAGTGTCACTCTTCTCTCGTTTAGAGTACGCAGTGAGGCAACACTCAGAACGATGGAGAATACCAACCAGCCCCTCCACCTGAGTCCAATTAATAAATTCAGCACACACACACACACACGGAGACACACACACAGAGACACACACTACCGGAGGCTCTCCTGGCCCTTTAAGTGATGTTGAAAGTAGCTGTCTAATTCCAGCGCCATAATTACCCGCCATTACGGGCCAGGTGCTATTAAAGCAATTAGGAAACAACAGGCGTTTCAGCGGCGGGGACGGGCCTTCAGGCTAGCAGCGCCGGCACCGGGGACAACACGCACTCCACGGCAGAAAACACTGAAAAACAACAGCGTTTAACCCCTCGCCTCCCACCAGCACTCCGCCTCAGTAACAACAGCACAGTTCAGCTCCGGTTAAACGCTCTGCGGAGCGAACGCTGACGCGTGCTGCGACCCTGACGGCAGCTCTTCTGCTGGGGTTCCCCTGCGGTCTGAGGTACACGTGCACTGTGGTGCTTATTCTCTATTCGGGTTCCCGGAGACGGCACTCAAACTTAGTCAAACTTAGTTAAGGTCTGAACCATAGTCTGTATCAGTACAAGCTCACCTCAGATGCTCATAGGTACGGCTTCCGAGACGGATGTGAGGAAAAACTAGAGCTTTCAAAACTGGAGGCCATAAAAAAAATGATTGAAAGCTATTAAGAAATTGGCAACGACCAAATCAATAAATAATATATTAATAATATTAGTTTACCTACTAGTTTTCACTTGAGACGCATTCAAATGTGTGGAAATATACACTACCCCTCAAAAGTTTGGGTTCACAGTCTTCCTTCCTTAACACAACAATGGACTGACGGGTCTCTAAAGAAAGTTGTTTCTTTCTGGTCATTGTGAGTCGGTCAGCAAGTCATCAACTGCTGATCTTCAGATACTAAACTAACCTAGAATGTTGTTCCCTTTTATACTCACTTATTAGTAGAATGTTTTTCAGCTGTGATCACAATTGATCAAGAGTGTCCTAACAACCAATTAGTCCAATAACATCCTTAACTTGGATTGGTGGTCGTACCAGGAGATTTAGACAGAGGACTGAGAATTACTGATAATAGACTATATGCTAAAATAAGCCTCTATACAAAAATAGACTTTAATACAAACATTTTTATTCTTTAAAAATCATCTGATACACTTACATTACTTGAGAAATGAACTATATTGTTTGTGAATTGCATGAAAATTGCATGAAATTAGATTCTAAAGTGATCCTAAACTTTTGAGCGGTAGTGTATATATTTTTATTATAATTGCTGATATCAAATCAAGCCAACAAGGTCCAGCTGCGACACGTTTGCAGCTAAAACTGCTAAAACAGACACTGTTAAGGAGAACAACTGTCTGAGCTTCCAGAACCGAACAACTGATTTAAAGCTACACAGGAAATGTGGCTCCTAACAACCACCTGGAAGACCCACCAACACTCAGACAAACAGTTCTGAGAGAAAGAGAGGGGAGGACGCCAAGCTCCACTCCGGCATCCGAGAACATCCACAGGTGTTTCTAGCCGCCGTTCAACTGGGACTCAACAGTGTGGGTCAGAAAGGAGGTGTAGCTGTTGAAGGAGCTCCTCACTGAGAGAAGATAAGGAGTATACCAGCACACATAGAACCCCAGCGTATGCAAAGCCTGCGTGTGAATGTATTTAATGGAAGGCGCGTATGTAAATGTATGCAAAGTCATGTATGCAAAATGTATTCGGGGGAAAAAAAAAAATTAAATCCTACATTAATCAATAAGTACAGAGAAAATTAACATTTTTAAATTAAACATGTTTGAGAAGTATATCAAAAAAAAAAAAAAAAAAAAACCCTGAAAGAGCCTAAAACCTCCCTGAGCTGGCGAGCGGCAACAAGGAGGGAAATTTCTCTCAGCAAAAAGAAAAAAAAAAAGAAAGAAAAAAAAAAAGAAGCAGCTCGTACATACATACTTATCAAGCGATGCGGTGTCTCGCCCTGAGCGATGGAGGTGAAGGGGGGGGGAGAAAGAGGAGGAAAACTTGCCAGTGCCGTGTTCCTGCGCTAGAGGCTAAGATTAGAGTCCCGCCTCCCCCAGCAAACATTATATAGCCTATTATAATAAAGAAACCTTATTCATCAGCAGCCAATACACAATACCCTCTAAATGAGATGCAGCAGTTCAACACGGGCCAAAAATAAAAGCAGACGGAGAGAGAAAGCTATTATTCAGGACGTCTCTGTGTCAACAACACACACACACACACACACACACACACACACACACACACACACACACACACACACACAGAGAGGAGAAGGAGGCAGCAGAGAGGAGGGAGGACTAAATCCCACAAAGCCAGCGAGGAATAAAGGAGGAAAGGAAAGGGCAGCGGCTCAGCTACACACAAATACTAACATGACCAATAACACACACACACACACACACACACACACACACACACACACACACACTACATCACAGACTTTCACTATTCACACTAAACACACCCGAAACTGTACGTCACACACCGCTTTCATTAAACCTCACTATTAAAAAAAGTGAAAAGTGATTTCACTTCTCCTCTAAACAGGAAGTCCCTGATTCAGCAGTAGCTGCTCATGAGGACTTCAGTTGTGAGAGAATTACTGTGAGAGAGTGAACGAAGCTCCAGCTCCACTGTTCCACTGTTCCACTGTTCCACTGTTCTACTGCTCCACTGTTCCACTGTTCCACTGTTCCACTGTTCTACTGCTCCACTGTTCCACTGTTCCACTGTTCTACTGCTCCACTGTTCCACTGTTCTACTGTTCTACTGTTCCACTGTTCCACTGTTCCACTGTTCTACTGCTCCACTGTTCCACTGTTCTACTGTTCCACTGTTCCACTGTTCCACTGTTCCACTGTTCTACTGTTCTACTGTTCCACTGTTCCACTGTTCCACTGTTCCACTGCTCCACTGTTCCACTGTTCCACTGTTCTACTGTTCCACTGTTCCACTGTTCCACTGTTCCACTGCTCCACTGTTCCACTGTTCTACTGCTCCACTGTTCCACTGTTCTACTGCTCCACTGTTCCACTGCTCCACTGTTCCACTGTTCCACTGCTCCACTGTTCCACTGTTCCACTGCTCCACTGTTCTACTGTTCCACTGTTCCACTGTTCTACTGTTCTACTGTTCTACTGTTCTACTGTTCCACTGTTCCACTGTTCCACTGCTCCACTGTTCCACTGTTCCACTGCTCCACTGTTCCACTGCTCCACTGTTCCACTGTTCCACTGTTCCACTGTTCTACTGTTCCACTGCTCCACTGTTCCACTGCTCCACTGTTCCACTGTTCCACTGTTCCACTGCTCCACTGCTCCACTGCTCCACTGTTCCACTGTTCCACTGTTCTACTGCTCCACTGTTCCACTGTTCTACTGTTCTACTGCTCCACTGTTCCACTGTTCCACTGTTCCACTGCTCCACTGTTCCACTGTTCTACTCTTCTACTGTTCCACTGCTCCACTGTTCCACTGCTCTACTGTTCTACTGCTCCACTGTTCCACTGTTCCACTGCTCCACTGCTCCACTGTTCTACTGTTCCACTGTTCCACTGTTCTACTGTTCCACTGTTCTACTGTTCCACTGTTCTACTGCTCCACTGCTCCACTGTTCCACTGTTCCACTGCTCTACTGTTCCACTGTTCTACTGTTCCACTGTTCTACTGTTCTACTGTTCCACTGTTCCACTGTTCTACTGCTCCACTGTTCTACTGCTCCACTGTTCCACTGCTCCACTGTTCCACTGTTCTACTGTTCCACTGTTCTACTGTTCCACTGTTCCACTGTTCTACTGTCCTACTGTTCCACTGTTCTACTGTTCCACTGTCCTACTGCTCCACTGTTCTACTGTTCCACTGTTCCACTGTTCTACTGTCCTACTGTTCCACTGTTCTACTGTTCCACTGTCCTACTGTTCCACTGTTCCACTGTTCCACTGTTCCACTGTCCTACTGTTCCACTGTTCCACTGTCCTACTGTTCCACTGTTCTACTGTCCTACTGTCCTACTGCTCCACTGCTCCACTGTTCCACTGTTCTACTGTTCCACTGCTCCAGGTCTGAGTATATCAAACATCCAGCAAAGCTTAAATGAAACCATGAGATCCATGAACAACATAAACCACTGATCAGACCTAGCTGAGAACTAGGTGGGCGTGGCTAATGAACAGCTTGATTGACAGCTCTCTGTCATCGACAACATTTTTCAGCTTTTGAAAATAATGACGTGTAGACGGACACACGGACGAACAGACAGACAGATGAAAGTGAACGAAGGAACTAATGAAGGAATTTCATTCTGGCTCCATCGTTTAAGGTAGAACAGGACAATCTGACCAAGAAGCTGGTAGATAAAAACTGGTGAACGAGACGAAGATAAACGAGAAGTTGGTGAACAAGAAGAAGATAAACGAGAAGCTGGTGAAGAGGTAGTCACTGAACGAGAAGCTGGTGAACAAGAACAAGATAAACGAGGAGCTGGTGAAGAGGTAGTCATTGAACGAGAAGCTGGTGAAGAGGTAGTCACTGAACGAGAAGCTGGTGAACAAGAAGAAGATAAACGAGGAGCTGGTGAAGAAGTAGTCATTGAACGAGAAGCTGGTGAACAAGAAGAAGATAAACGAGAAGCTGGTGAAGAAGTAGTCACTGAACGAGAAGCTGGTGAAGAAGTAGTCATGGAACGAGAAGCTGGTGAAGAAGTAGTCACTGAACGAGAAGCTGGTGAAGAAGTAGTCATTGAACGAGAAGCTGGTGAAGAAGTAGTCATTGAACGAGAAGCTGGTGAAGAAGTAGTCACTGAACGAGAAGCTGGTGAACAAGACGAAGATAAACGAGAAGCTGGTGAAGAAGCAGTCATTGAACGAGAAGCTGGTGAAGAAGTAGTCATTGAACGAGAAGCTGGTGAAGAGGTAGTCATGGAACGAGAAGCTGGTGAAGAAGTAGTCATTGAACGAGAAGCTGGTGAACAAGACGAAGATAAATGAGAAGCTGGTGAAGAAGCAGTCATTGAACGAGAAGCTGGTGAACAAGACGAAGATAAACGAGAAGCTGGTGAAGAAGTAGTCACTGAACGAGAAGCTGGTGAAGAAGTAGTCATTGAACGAGAAGCTGGTGAAGAGGTAGTCATTGAACGAGAAGCTGGTGAAGAAGTAGTCACTGAACGAGAAGCTGGTGAAGAAGTAGTCATTGAACGAGAAGCTGGTGAAGAAGAAGAAGATAAACGAGAAGCTGGTGAAGAGGTAGTCATGGAACGAGAACGAGAAGCTGGTGAAGAAGTAGTCATTGAACGAGATGCTGGTGAAGAAGCAGTCATTGAACGAGAAGCTGGTGAACAAGAAGAAGATAAACGAGAAGCTGGTGAAGAGGTAGTCATGGAACGAGAACGAGAAGCTGGTGAAGAAGTAGTCATTGAACGAGAAGCTGGTGAAGAGGTAGTCATGGAACGAGAAGCTGGTGAAGAAGTAGTCACTGAACGAGAAGCTGGTGAACAAGACGAAGATAAACGAGAAGCTGGTGAAGAAGCAGTCATTGAACGAGAAGCTGGTGAAGAGGTAGTCATGGAACGAGAAGCTGGTGAAGAAGTAGTCACTGAACGAGAAGCTGGTGAACAAGACGAAGATAAACGAGAAGCTGGTGAAGAAGCAGTCATTGAACGAGAAGCTGGTGAAGAAGTAGTCATTGAACGAGAAGCTGGTGAACAAGAACAAGATAAACGAGAAGCTGGTGAAGAAGCAGTCATTGAACGAGAAGCTGGTGAAGAGGTAGTCACTGAACGAGAAGCTGGTGAACAAGAACAAGATAAACGAGGAGCTGGTGAAGAAGTAGTCATTGAACGAGAAGCTGGTGAACAAGAAGAAGATAAACGAGAAGCTGGTGAAGAGGTAGTCATGGAACGAGAACGAGAAGCTGGTGAAGAAGTAGTCATTGAACGAGATGCTGGTGAAGAAGCAGTCATTGAACGAGAAGCTGGTGAACAAGAAGAAGATAAACGAGAAGCTGGTGAAGAGGTAGTCATGGAACGAGAAGCTGGTGAAGAAGTAGTCATTGAACGAGAAGCTGGTGAAGAAGTAGTCATTGAATGAGAAGCTGGTGAAGAAGTAGTCACTGAACGAGAAGCTGGTGAAGAAGTAGTCATTGAACGAGAAGCTGGTGAAGAGGTAGTCATGGAACGAGAAGCTGGTGAAGAAGTAGTCACTGAACGAGAAGCTGGTGAAGAGGTAGTCATGGAACGAGAAGCTGGTGAAGAGGTAGTCATGGAACGAGAAGCTGGTGAAGAAGTAGTCATTGAACGAGAAGCTGGTGAACAAGACGAAGATAAACGAGAAGCTGGTGAAGAAGCAGTCATTGAACGAGAAGCTGGTGAAGAGGTAGTCATGGAACGAGAAGCTGGTGAAGAAGTAGTCACTGAACGAGAAGCTGGTGAACAAGACGAAGATAAACGAGAAGCTGGTGAAGAAGCAGTCATTGACCGAGAAGCTGGTGAAGAAGTAGTCATTGAACGAGAAGCTGGTGAAGAGGTAGTCATGGAACGAGAAGCTGGTGAAGAAGTAGTCATTGAACGAGAAGCTGGTGAACAAGACGAAGATAAACGAGAAGCTGGTGAAGAAGCAGTCATTGAACGAGAAGCTGGTGAACAAGACGAAGATAAACGAGAAGCTGGTGAAGAAGTAGTCATTGAACGAGAAGCTGGTGAAGAAGTAGTCACTGAACGAGAAGCTGGTGAACAAGACGAAGATAAACGAGAAGCTGGTGAAGAAGCAGTCATTGAACGAGAAGCTGGTGAAGAGGTAGTCATGGAACGAGAAGCTGGTGAAGAAGCAGTCATTGAACGAGAAGCTGGTGAACAAGACGAAGATAAACGAGAAGCTGGTGAAGAAGTAGTCACTGAACGAGAAGCTGGTGAAGAAGTAGTCATGGAACGAGAAGCTGGTGAAGAAGCAGTCATTGAACGAGAAGCTGGTGAAGAAGCAGTCATTGAACGAGAAGCTGGTGAAGAGGTAGTCATGGAACGAGAAGCTGGTGAAGAAGCAGTCATTGAACGAGAAGCTGGTGAAGAAATAGTCATTGAACGAGAAGCTGGTGAACAAGACGATAATGAACTAGAAGCTGGTGAACGAGACGATTGTGAGCTAGAAGCCGGTGAACGAGATGATTGTGAACTAGAAGCCGGTAAACAAGATGATTGTGAACTAGACAATTGTGAACTACAAGTCGGGGAATGAGATTACTGTGAACTACAAGCTGGGGAACAAGATGATTGTGAACTAGACGATTGTGAACAAGACGATTGTGAACTACAAGTCGGGGAATGAGATTACTGTGAACTACAAGCTGGGGAACAAGATGATTGTGAACTAGACGATTGTGAACTACAAGCCGGGGAACAAGATGATTGTGAACTAGACGATTGTGAACACAAGTCGGGGAACAAGATGATTGTGAACTAGACGATTGTGAACTACAAGTCGGGGAATTAGATTATTGTGAACTACAAGCCGGGGAACAAGATGATGGTGAACTAGAAGCTGGTGACTGAGACAAAAGTGAACAAGAAGCCAGTGAATGAGACGAAGGTGAATAAAAAGATGGTGAGCGAGAAGCTGCCAAAATATCCCATGTAGATAGAAAACTTTTATAAAGGCCGGACGATATTTAGTGTGAGAGCTTCCACCATTTACACACCCGCCTGCTCGTGTTCACTCTAATATTTTACACTGACTCTGAAGAGAACAACTACACCATCTCTGTCTCCCTCTCTCTCCCTCTCTCTCTCTCTCTCTCTCTCTCCCTCTCTCTCTCTCACTCTCTCTCTCTCTCTCTCACTCTCTCTCACTCCCTCTCTCTCACTCTCTCTCTCTCTCTCTCTCTCTCTCACTCCCTCTCTCTCACTCTCTCTCACTCTCTCCCTCTCCCTCACTCTCTCACTCTCTCTCTCTCTCTCTCTCTCACTCTCTCTCACTCTCCCTCTCTCTCTCCCTCTCCCTCACTCTCTCCCTCTCTCACTCTCATTCTCTCTCTCTCACTCTCATTGTCTCACTCTCACTCATTCTCTCTCTCCCTCTCTCTCTCTCTCCCTCTCTCTCACTCGAGCTGCAATAAAGACAGAGAAGATATTGAAGAGTGGTTTAAACTGTACAGGTTGTAACTCTCTCACAGTGCCTGCAGCTCACACACACTAAACTCACTCTCAGAGCCGGAAAACAAACAAACCCCTCACTGCCACAGACAGCGTCTACCCAGGCCGCTCCCGCCTAGCAGTAACGCTAACGTCAGTGTCATACAGTAGCTACACACATTACACCCACTGACTGACACACTTCTGTTCCAACGCTGCCTCTGTTCACACGCGTGTGCTTCCTGGAGCTTCTGAGACGTTTAAAAGCTCAGACGAGATGCTAACACTTCCCCAACCAACACAATCTGCACACGTCTCATCACTGGGTCCACGTTTTACTCCATTCTCAAAAAATAGAGTAAAACTCTCACCATCTACTGAACTTCAGGTTCGACTGGTAGTGTATCTAAACCGTTTGACTGGTAGTGTATCTAAAACGTTTGGCTGGTAGTGTATCTAAAACGTTTGTCTGGTAGTGTATCTAAACCGTTTGTCTGGTAGTGTATCTAAGACGTTTGTCTGGTAGTGTATCTAAAACGTTTGTCTGGTAGTGTATCTAAAACGTTTGACTGGTAGTGTATCTAAAACGTTTGTCTGGTAGTGTATCTAAACCGTTTGTCTGGTAGTGTATCTAAGACGTTTGTCTGGTAGTGTATCTAAAACGTTTGTCTGGTAGTGTATCTAAAACGTTTGTCTGGTAGTGTATCTAAACCGTTTGTCTGGTAGTGTATCTAAAACGTTTGACTGGTAGTGTATCTAAGACGTTTGTCTGGTAGTGTATCTAAGACGTTTGTCTGGTAGTGTATCTAAAACGTTTGACTGGTAGTGTATCTAAAACGTTTGACTGGTAGTGTATCTAAAACGTTTGACTGGTAGTGTATCTAAGACGTTTGGCTGGTAGTGTATCTAAGACGTTTGTCTGGTAGTGTATCTAAAACGTTTGACTGGTAGTGTATCTAAAACGTTTGACTGGTAGTTTATCTAAGACGTTTGACTGGTAGTGTATCTAAAACGTTTGACTGGTAGTGTATCTAAAACGTTTGACTGGTAGTGTATCTAAAACGTTTGACTGGTAGTTTATCTAAGACGTTTGACTGGTAGTGTATCTAAAACGTTTGACTGGTAGTGTATCTAAAACGTTTGACTGGTAGTGTATCTAAAACGTTTGACTGGTAGTTTATCTAAGACGTTTGACTGGTAGTTTATCTAAGACGTTTGACTGGTAGTGTATCTAAAACGTTTGACTGGTAGTGTATCTAAAACGTTTCTCTGGTAGTGTATCTAAAACGTTTGTCTGGTAGTGTATCTAAACCGTTTGTCTGGTAGTGTATCTAAGACGTTTGTCTGGTAGTGTATCTAAAACGTTTGTCTGGTAGTGTATCTAAAACGTTTGACTGGTAGTGTATCTAAAACGTTTGTCTGGTAGTGTATCTAAACCGTTTGTCTGGTAGTGTATCTAAGACGTTTGTCTGGTAGTGTATCTAAAACGTTTGTCTGGTAGTGTATCTAAACCGTTTGTCTGGTAGTGTATCTAAACCGTTTGTCTGGTAGTGTATCTAAAACGTTTGACTGGTAGTGTATCTAAGACGTTTGTCTGGTAGTGTATCTAAGACGTTTGTCTGGTAGTGTATCTAAAACGTTTGACTGGTAGTGTATCTAAAACGTTTGACTGGTAGTGTATCTAAAACGTTTGACTGGTAGTGTATCTAAGACGTTTGGCTGGTAGTGTATCTAAGACGTTTGGCTGGTAGTGTATCTAAAACGTTTGTCTGGTAGTGTATCTAAAACGTTTGACTGGTAGTGTATCTAAAACGTTTGACTGGTAGTTTATCTAAGACGTTTGACTGGTAGTGTATCTAAAACGTTTGACTGGTAGTGTATCTAAAACGTTTGACTGGTAGTGTATCTAAAACGTTTGACTGGTAGTTTATCTAAGACGTTTGACTGGTAGTGTATCTAAAACGTTTGACTGGTAGTGTATCTAAAACGTTTGACTGGTAGTGTATCTAAAACGTTTGACTGGTAGTTTATCTAAGACGTTTGACTGGTAGTTTATCTAAGACGTTTGACTGGTAGTGTATCTAAAACGTTTGACTGGTAGTGTATCTAAAACCTTTTTTTCTGGTAGTGTATCTAAAACGTTTGACTGGTAGTGTATCTAAAACGTTTGACTGGTAGTGTATCTAAAACGTTTGTCTGGTAGTGTATCTAAAACGTTTGACTGGTAGTGTATCTAAAACGTTTGTCTGGTAGTGTATCTAAAACGTTTCTCTGGTAGTGTATCTAAAACGTTTGACTGGTAGTTTATCTAAGACGTTTGGCTGGTAGTGTATCTAAAACGTTTGACTGGTAGTGTATCTAAAACGTTTGTCTGGTAGTGTATCTAAAACGTTTGACTGGTAGTGTATCTAAAACGTTTGTCTGGTAGTGTATCTAAAACGTTTCTCTGGTAGTGTATCTAAAACGTTTGACTGGTAGTGTATCTAAAATGTTTGACTGGTAGTGTATCTAAATCGTTTGACTGGTAGTGTATCTAAAACGTTTGACTGGTAGTGTATCTAAAACGTTTGTCTGGTAGTGTATCTAAAACGTTTGACTGGTAGTGTATCTAAAACGTTTGACTGGTAGTTTATCTAAGACGTTTGACTGGTAGTGTATCTAAAACGTTTGACTGGTAGTGTATCTAAAACGTTTGACTGGTAGTGTATCTAAAACGTTTGTCTGGTAGTGTATCTAAAACGTTTGACTGGTAGTGTATCTAAAACGTTTGTCTGGTAGTGTATCTAAAACGTTTCTCTGGTAGTGTATCTAAAACGTTTGACTGGTAGTTTATCTAAGACGTTTGGCTGGTAGTGTATCTAAAACGTTTGTCTGGTAGTGTATCTTAAACGTTTGTCTGGTAGAGTATCTAAAACGTTTGTCTGGTAGTGTATCTAAAACGTTTGTCTGGTAGTGTATTAAAACGTTTGTCTGGTAGTGTATCTAAAACGTTTGTCTGGTAGTGTATCTTAAACGTTTGTCTGGTAGTGTATCTAAAACGTTTGTCTGGTAGTGTATCTAAAACGTTTGTCTGGTAGTGTATTAAAACGTTTGTCTGGTAGTGTATTAAAACGTTTGACTGGTAGTGTATCTAAAACGTTTGACTGGTAGTGTTACTAAAACGTTTGTCTGGTAGTGTATTAAAACGTTTGACTGGTAGTGTATCTAAAACGTTTGTCTGGTAGTGTATCTAAAACGTTTGTCTGGAAATTTCTAAAATATGGTCTTTCACATGTTAATGGGACACACGGGTCGTCCCACAAGGTAGTTTAAGGAATGAGAAGCTTTAAATTTATATTAACAGACAATTATTTCTGTCCAGGCTGCATATACTGAACCTTTGCATAGAACCTAGAAGGCACAGTGGAGCGAAGGACAGTCCCCAAAGAGTAACTTGGGGTTAAGTGCCTTGTTTACATGTTCAAGGGAGGAACCGCAGACACCATCAACTGGGATCAAACCCCGGACCTCAATCTATAACCACGCTCTCCAACCACCTCAGCTCCAAAGGTTAAGAGGCCAAGCCAGGAGGACCTGCAGGGAAATGTTGGCTTAGAGCTCAGAGCCTCAGTACCTCACAGAGCAAACATACTTGTGTAAGTCATGTGTACGAGTCCCATATGACCTACAAGAACCTTTTCGTATTTCACAGATAGAAACAAAACAACCACTTGTTTCAGTTTTTCCACCGAATGTGGGAACGTCATGATGAACAGAACCAGAAGAAAGAGTGTTCAACCATATTTACGTACTTTAAAAGAATTAATGTTTTATACATTTCTGCATAACTGAATGGAACCAGACGTCCACCTCTAAAAGCTCCCTCACAGAGTTATTAAAAGAAAAAGGTCATGAGACATTGTTGATGATAGTTCAGCCCTTAAACTTAAACCTGTGAGGCAAAACAGTCCCAGAATATTAGTGTGTTATTCTCAAATTTTCTAGTAGTTTCACCATCAACATTCAAATAAACTCAGAAGATACAGGTAGGTTCACTGGTGGGTTTCATAGTAAATACAATGTGTATATTTTGTGTTGTAGACATGGAGACCCCTGGTTCCCATCAACACCACTGTAAACATCTGAACCAGACGTCCACCTCTAAAAGCCCCCTAACAGCATATTATTACAGTAAATGGTTATAAATACACTCTCTGATGTCTGAGAGGCAGTTTGAGAAGGTCTGGTCTTAAACTCAGTTCTGGGTGGAGGGATATATACACGATGCTGGGAGGTTAAAATAGTCCCCAAAGAAAATAACTTATTATTTTCCAGATTTTTTTTACCAATAACATTTATTTAATTCAGGGTTTGATCAAATTTCTATATTTTGTGTTGTAGACATGGTGATGTCTGGTTACCATCACCACCACTATAAACACCATCACCACCACTATAAACACCATCACCACCACTGTAAACACCATCACCAGCACTGTAAACATCTTCACCGGCACTATAAACACCATCACAACCACTATAAACACAATCACAACCACAATAAACACAATCACCACCACTGTAAACACCATCACCAACACTGTAAACATCACCAGCACTGTAAACACCATCACCACCACTGTAAACACCATCACCACCACTGTAAACACCATCACCACCACTATAAACACCATCACCACCACTATAAACACCATCACCAACACTGTAAACACCATCACCACCACTATAAACACCATCACCACCACAATAAACACAATCACCACCACTGTAAACACCATCACCAACACTGTAAACATCACCAGCACTATAAACACAATCACCGCCACTGTAAACACCATCACCACCACTGTAAACATCTTTACCGGCACTGTAAACATCATCACCACCACTGTAAACACCACCACCACCACTGTAAACACCACCACTGTAAACACCATCACCACCACTATAAACACCATTACCACCACTGTAAACATCATCACCGGCACTGTAAACATCTTCACCACCGGCACTGTAAACATCTTCACCACCACTATAAACACCATCACAACCACTATAAACACCATCACAACCACTATAAACACCATCACCGCCACTGTAAACACCATCACCGCCACTATAAACACCATCACCACCACTATAAACACCATCACCACCACTGTAAACACCATCACCACCACTGTAAACACCATCACCACCACTGTAAACACCATCACCACCACTGTAAACATCTTTACCGGCACTGTAAACACCACCACCACCACTGTAAACACCATCACCACCACTGTAAACACCACCACCACCACTGTAAACACCATCACCACCACTGTAAACACCACCACTGTAAACACCATCACCACCACTATAAACACCATCACCACCACTGTAAACACCATCACCACCACTGTAAACATCATCACCGGCACTGTAAACATCTTCACCACCACTATAAACACCATCACCACCACTGTAAACACCATCACAACCACTATAAACACAATCACCACCACTGTAAACACCATCACCGCCACTATAAACACCATCAACACCACTATAAACACCATCGCCGCCACTGTAAACACCATCACCACCACTAAAAACACCATCACCACAACTGTAAACATCATCACCACCACTGTAACCATCATCACCGCCACTGTAACCATCATCACCGCCACTGTAACCATCATCACCTCCACTATAAACACCACTGTAAACACCATCACCTCCACTATAAACACCATCACCTCCACTATAAACACCATCACCTCCACTATAAACACCATCACCACCACTGTAAACACCATCACCACCACTGTAAACACCATCACCGCCACTGGAAACACCATCACCGCCACTGAAAACACCATCACCACCACTGAAAACACCATCACCACCACTGAAAACACCATCACCACCACTATAAACACCACCACCACCACTGTAAACACCACCACCACCACTGTAAACACCATCACCGCCACTGGAAACACCATCACTGCCACTGGAAACACCATCACCACCACTGAAAACACCATCACCACCGTAAACACCACCACCACTGTAAACACCATCAACACCGTAAACACCACCGCCACTGTAAACACCATCAACACCGTAAACACCACCACCACCACTGTAAACACCATCAACACCACTGTAAACACCACCACCACTGTAAACACCATCAACACCACTGTAAACACCATCAACACCACTGTAAACAAAACCATCCACCACCACTATAAACACCATCACCACCACTGTAAACACC
This sequence comes from Megaleporinus macrocephalus, assembly GCA_021613375.1. NCBI lineage: Eukaryota > Metazoa > Chordata > Actinopteri > Characiformes > Anostomidae > Megaleporinus > Megaleporinus macrocephalus. The sequence continues at coordinate 4,187,558 of CM038712.1, forward strand.
ATCAACACCACTGTAAACACCACCACCACTATAAACACCATCACCTCCACTATAAACACCCATCACCACCACTGTAAACACCATCACCACCACTGTAAACACCATCATCACCACTATAAACACCATCAAAACCACTGTAAACACCATCACCACCACTATAAACACCATCAAAACCACTGTAAACACCATCATCACCACTATAAACACCATCAAAACCACTGTAAACACCATCAAAACCACTGTAAACATCACACATTAAATCACTCTGAAAGGAAAATTAATAAGTAAAATCACACTTTAAAGCTCAAGTTCAGGAACACATTTATAGAACTGAATGCAAAACTAACTGTGTTCATCATTTACTGATCTATATTATCTGGACGTGTACATTTCTGCTCTTAAACCAGTAAAATAAACACTGGAGTCCTGCTGAGCATCGCTGGTCAGACCACGTGGTCTACAGGAGCCACATTTCTCTCCATCTTGTCTATTTTCCACAGCGGCCCCCCAACTCCAGCCCGCCTGTTCTGCTTCGCTCCAGCTCTCAATTATTTAATTGCACCTTTAATCTAAAGACTAATTTGTCTAATCTGCGCCCGTGTGTCCGTCCCTCTTAATGTTTCAAGTTACTTTAGCCATGAAATTGCACAAACCGCCCTCGCAATTTCCACGCAATTCCAATCAAAAGTCCAATTATGGAAATAAGAGCTCAAGTGGAACATTAAGAGGGGAGACAAAAAGGAACAGGAGTCTAAAGGCAGCCATGTGTACCGCCGAGGCACATTAACATACAGAGAAAATATCATAGGAGCCTAATCGCCAGCGGAGCGCCATTTCAAACGAGCGGAGACCCGGCGAGCTCCGAGAGGCTCCCGCGCCAGCTCCGCCTGTGTTCTCGCCACGGCCCAACAGCCGGATCAAACTGATTATAGCTAATACGGGGGGGCCGTACCGGGGGCCAACAGTTCATCACACTCAGCCTGACAACGACAGGGAAGTGCAGGGCGGTTAAGAGGATCTGGTCAGACAGTTCAGGTGGAGTTAAGAACCAATTCCAATCACAGATCACCTTTCAGCGGCCGACAGCTGATACCCATCGAGGACTGGGCTATATGCTTTAAAGGGGGGAAGAAGGGATGAAGTATTGATAAAGGAATGAAGGGATGAAGGAACAGTGTTGGTGATGATAAAGGAATGAAGGGATGAAGGAACAGTGTTGGTGGTGATAAAGGAATGAAGGGATGAAGGAACAGTGTTGGTGATGATAAAGGAAGGAAGGGATGAAGGAACAGTGTTGGTGATGATAAAGGAATGAAGGGATGAAGGAACAGTGTTGGTGATGATAAATGAATGAAGGGATGAAGGAACAGTGTTGATGATAAAGGAATGAAGGGATGAAGGAACATCGTTGGTGATGATAAAGGAAGGAAAGGATGAAGGAACAGTGTTGGTGATGATAAAGGAATGAAGGAATGAAGGAACAGTGTTGGTGATGATAAAGGAATGAAGGGATGAAGGAACAGTGTTGGTGATGATAAAGGAATGAAGGAATGAAGGAACAGTGTTGGTGATGATAAAGGAATGAAGGGATGAAGGAACAGTGTTGGTGATGATAAAGAAATGAAGGGATGAAGGAACAGTGTTGGTGATGATAAAGGAATGAAGGGATGAAGGAACAGTGTTGGTGATGATAAAGGAATGAAGGGATGAAGGAACAGTGTTGGTGATGATAAAGAAATGAAGGGATGAAGGAACAGTGTTGGTGATGATAAAGAAATGAAGGGATGAAGGAACAGTGTTGGTGATGATAAAGGAAGGAAGGGATGAAGGAACAGTGTTGGTGATGATAAAGGAAGGAAGGAATGAAGGAACAGTGTTGGTGATGATAAAGGAAGGAAGGTTTATATTGGTATCTGGTTTGAGTGGGCGGAGCCAGAGAGAAATCAGCGCTGTGATTGGTCGGGGGAATGATTATGTAAGCGTTACCCAAGATCAGGACCCAGTTTAGATGGAGAGGAGAGAAATGTGTTGAAACATTGGTTAGTTATTAGACTTTGGGAAGAAATTCCTAAGACATTCCTTCTACACGTACATCAATAACAATGACCACCATCCGTAATCAGTCCAGGAGTGACTAAACTTTTCCTAAAAAACTTCCCACAGCTTCCCGACGGCCTCCGGTTCCGCCTTAAACATAAAGCAGGGAATTTCGGAATTCTAACGTTGTCATATAACTATAATCCTTCTATGCAGCCTGCCCCCTCCTACCGACACAGGAGCCTAACAGGCAGCACTTTTCGGAATTTCTGGCGGTCATGCGAGCCGCGAGATTACCAGAATTCCTTTCTTCTCTTCAGCACTTCCCATTCCACACCCACATCCGCACTATTCCTTTTTCTTCACGTTTCTTTCCGTTTGTTGGCATTTCTAGACTCGGCGCGCTCTGGACTGTGTACAAGCCTGTAAGTTGAAGCTGAAGATGAGGTTCGCCTTGCTTGGCAGGAGCAGCTGCGGGGGCTCGAACAAACAACCAAACAAACAAACAAACAAAATAAAATAAAAAAAGACGGCAGATAAAAGTCGCGTGGGAAAAACCGGGCCATGACCAAAGGGAATTTCCAGGGCTCGTTCCACGCGTCTATGAAATCCACCATAAAACCCTCAACAAAAACAAACACGCACGTTTGGAGAAAAGAGACGCAAACACCAGCCTGGCTGTGCTCGCTCGCCCGCCCCGGCCCTCGCCCGCCCGCTCCACACGCAGAGAGAGAGAGAGAGAGAGAGAGAGAGAGAGAGAGAGAGACACAGACAGACAGACAGACAGAGAGAGAGAGAGAGAGAGAGAGAGAGACAGAGAGAGACAGAGAGAGAGAGAGAGAGAGAGAGATAGAGACAGACAGACAGAGAGAGAGAGAGAGACAGAGAGAGAGAGAGAGAGAGAGAGAGAGAGATAGGGATAGAAAGAAAGAGACAGAGAGGGAGAGAGAGAGAGAGAGAGAGAGAGAGAGAGAGAGAGAGAGAAAGACACTCTCAGCTGTGTCAGTGAGGCTTGGCTGGCAGGAACAACATCATGTTAAAGGCACTAAGCAGCACTCCCCGCCCACAACCTCCACCATGAGCAGCACCAAACTCCACCCACAAGCTCCTTAATCACCGAGGAGCCAACAGCGCATCTGCGAACGGCTCCCGCACCCTCGATCACGGGGAAACAAATTAGCGTATATGCTAACAACCCCAGATCGTACATCACTGACAAACAAAAACAAGACGCGTTCGAGAAAAAATAAAAAAAATCACAGCTTTGATCCGTTTTCATGCGTCGTAAACCCGCCTCATAGGAGGAGGTAGAACTAACGAGCCGGGTACAATCCAACAAGCTGAAAAACAACCACACAGCCATGTACAGCTCTGCATTGAGCATTGTGTACAGCTTTAGAGCACTGTGTGAAGATTTAGTATATAACATACTGTGTATAGCTTTATTGTATTGTATGAATACTGTGTATAGCCCGAATGTATAGTTTTAATGTATAGCTGTAGTGTAGTGTTTAGCTTTAGTGTACAGCTCTAATGTATGTACAGCTGCAGTGTACAGCTTTAGTGTAGTGTATAGCTTTAGTGTATAACTGTAGTGTATGTATAGCTGTAGTGTACAGCTTTAGTATAGTATATAGCTCCAGTGTATTGTGTAAAGATTTAGTATATAGTATAGTGTATAGCTCTAGTGTGTAGTTTTAACGTATAGTGTATAGCTGAAATGTATAGCTGTAGTGTATATTATATAGCTCTAATGTATGTACAGCTGCAGTGTAGTGTATACCTTTAGTGTATGTATACCTGTAGTGTACAGCTTTAGTATAGTGCATAGCTCCCGTGTATTGTGTAGTTTTAATGTATAGTGTATAGCTGTAGTGGCTAGTGTAGCTGTAGTGCAAAGTGTATAGTTACAGTCTACAGTGTATAATGTACAGCTTTAGTGTATAGTGCTTAGTTTTAGTGTAAATTGTATAGCTATAGTGAAAAGTGTATAGCTATAGTGTATAGTTTTAGTGCATTGTGTAAAAGTGTATAGCTGTAGTGTACCGCTGTAGTATATAGTGGGCAGGTACAGTGTATAGTTATAGTGTATAGTGCTCAGTATTAGTGTATAATGTATAGCTGTAGTGTACAGTGTATAGTTTTAGGGTATTGTATGAAAGTGTATAGCTGCAGTGTATAGGTTTTCAGTTCTCACTGAGATACATAACGTAGCCAAATTCCAGAGCACTTTAGCGCCACCTTCTGGAGAGGCAGGAATTAAGTACATTTAACAATTAACATCAAAAACAACTCAAATATTCAGCACTTCTATACAGTAATGTAAACAAGACACTACTTAAACCAACACCATAAACATGTGGTCAACTGATCCAGTCTCTGGGTCACAACAACAACAACAATAACAACGACAACAACAACAATAACAACGACAACAACAACAACGACAACAACAGCTCTTCTATCACATTCATCAAATTTTCACTGGTATCACAGTAAGCCGAGCCGGAAGGTCTCCTGCCCCTCGAGTGGCAGCATTTCTGTGGCTTTGAAGGAAAAACAGGGGGACAGAAAGACGCCCCCCACCACCTACCCCAGCCCCCCGAACCTGTTTAATCTGTTTATAACAACAAACCCTCTACAAACAAACCAGGAGATTAACGATCAGCACCGATAATACTCACACTTATTAATGAAGCTACACCCCTCGCAGAAACTCATTAAGACCGAGAGAGAGAGAGAGAGAGAGAGAGAGAGAGAGAGAGAGAGAGAGAGAGAGAGAGAGACAGAGAGAGAGAAAGAGAAGCAACATAAAGAGGCTGGTGAGAAAAAGAACGATAGAGGAAAAAAGAGAAGAAGATGGTGAGGAATGACAGCAAGAGCATGAAAGAGCAAACGAAGAGGAAAGGAGAGAGAGAGAGAGAAGCATGAGGGAAGGAGGGGGATGAAAGACAGAGAGAGAGATGGAGAGACTGATTGAGAGATGTAAAGGTAAAGGTGTGAGGTTCAGGTCAGTGGTGGATCGTTGTCCGTAGACGGTTTGGACTCATTAACAGATCAAACTGCTGATAACAGAAACCAATTAAAATGAAAATAATTACAAAGTCAACCTTTCTGTGTCTGAGTGTGTGTGTGTGAGTGTGTGTGTCTGTGTGTGTGTGTCTGAGTGTGTGTGTGTGTGTGTGTGTGTGTGTGTGTGTCTATCAAACTACACCTTCATCAATAGAGTGTCCACAGAGTGAATCCCAGATCAATAAAGTCAAAGCAAAGAAGATATCACACCATCAAACTATCAGAGAGACAGAGAAGAAAGAAAGAAAGAAAGAAAGAAAGAAAGAAAGAAAGAAAGAATAAAACATGTAAGGTGCGGAGGCAGAGGAGACCACAGGACATAGGACCAGGAGACAGAGACTGGAAAAGATCAGAGGACATAGGGACCGGAGAAGACTGAGACCGGAGGAGACACAGACCCGAAGACACCAGAGGAAACAGAGACTGGAAGGAGATCCGAGGACATAGGGACCAGAGGAGACAGAGACTGGGAGAAGAACAGAGGACATAAGGACCAGAGGAGACAGAGAATGGAAGAAACACAGGCCAGAAGACACCAGAGAAAACAAAGACTGGAGGAGGGACAAACCAGAAAGGAAAGAGAAACCAAGGAAAGAGGAAATGGAGGAGAGAGAGGGAAAGAGGAAATGGAGGAGGGAGAGGGAAAGAGGAAATGGAGGAGAGAGAGGGAAAGAGGAAATGGAGGAGGGAGAGGGAAAGAGGAAATGGAGGAGGGAGAGGGAAAGAGGAAATGGAGGAGAGAGAGGGAAAGAGGAAATGGAGGAGGGAGAGGGAAAGAGGAAATGGAGGAGAGAGAGGGGAAAGAGGAAATGGAGGAGGGAGAGGGAAAGAGGAAATGGAGGAGAGAGAGGGAAAGAGGAAATGGAGGAGGGAGAGGGAAAGAGGAAATGGAGGAGAGAGAGGGAAAGAGGAAATGGAGGAGGGAGAGGGAAAGAGGAAATGGAGGAGAGAGAGGGAAAGAGGAAATGGAGGAGGAGAGGGAAAGAGGAAATGGAGGAGAGAGAGGGAAAGAGAAATGGAGGAGAAGAGAGGGAAAGAGAAATGGAGAGAGAGGAAGGAGAAATGGAGGAGGGAGAGGGAAAGAGGAAATGGAGGAGGGAGAGGGAAAGAGGAAATGGAGGAGAGAGAGGGAAAGGAAATGGAGGAGGAAGGGAAAGAGGAAATGGAGAGAGAGAGGAAAGAGGAAATGGAGGAGGAGAGGAAAGAGAAATGGGGAGAGAGAGGGAAAGAGGAAATGGAGGAGAGAGAGGGAAAGAGGAAATGGAGGAGAGAGAGGGAAGGAGGAAATGGAGGAGGGAGAGGGAAGGAGGAAATGGAGGAGGGAGAGAAAAGAAATGGAGGTGAAGAGGGAAAGAGGAAATGAGGAGAGAGTGAAAGAGAAATGAGAAGAAGGAAGAGGAAATGGAGGAGGGAGAGGGAAAGAGGAAATGGAGGGAGAAGGGAAAGAGAAATGAGGAGAGAGGGGAAAGAAATGGA
>CM038712.1:4195142-4210142 GCA_021613375.1 Megaleporinus macrocephalus
CCACCGTATTTTTCCACCGTATATACGGGCACCAGGTCTTTTGCAGTAAACATCGCTGTAGCATCTGTGATTGGCTTCCTACACGCCCCATTCTTATCATACGGTTGGTAAACGTGTCCGGACGGTTGCTAGCTGTGTTCTGGGTGATGTGCTGGCGGAGCGGCTGGTTTCACTCCGCTGCATGCTTCTGTTTAGGGTGCTGGAATAAGTTTCTTGTGCTGCTTCATTTGGAAGAAACCGTTACACCTTACAGCGATAAAATCGATGTATCGCCCAGCTCTTATATATATACACATACACTACCGCTCAAAAGTTTAGGATCACTTTAGAGTCTCATTTCATGCAATTCACAAACAATACTGTCCATTTCTCTATTAATGTAAGTGTATCAGATGATTTTTAAAGAATATAAATGTTTGTATTAAAGTCTATTTTTGTATAGAGGCTTATTTTACATATAGTTCTATTATCAGTAATTCTCAGTCCTCTGTCTAAATCTCCTGGTACGACCACCAATCCAAGTTAAGGATGTTATTGGACTAATTGGTTGTTAGGACACTCTTGCTCAGTTGTGATCACAGCTGAAAAACATTCTACTAATAAGTGAGTATAAAAGGGAACAACATTCTAGGTTAGTTTAGTATCTGAAGATCAGCAGTTGATGGCTTGCTGACCGACTCACAATGACCAGAAAGAAACAACTTTCTTTAGAGACCCGTCAGTCCATTGTTGTGTTAAGGAAGAAGATACTCCATTAAAACAAGAACATTTCACTGTGATCCCAAACATCTGAGCGGTAGTGTATACACACACATACTGCACTGGGAGAAGATCTGAGGACTATATATTACGTTGTAGCTGCTTCAGACTGTAGGATAACCTGAGAACCTGATTGTTTAGGATCAGTCAGATATCAGGAGATGTTCTGTGATAGTCAGGAGGATGACCCGACTGTACTGTACTGTACTGGCTCGGGTAAACGTCACAGGTTAAATCTGGCTTTTTGATAATTAAAACTTTGGGAAGTGTGTTTTATTTATTTATTTATTTATTTATTTATTTATTTATTTATTTATTTATTTATTTATTTTTAAAGGAGGTAGAGCTTCATTCATAGCTGTCTCTCCAAACAATGATGGGTAGCTGGATGATCTCCAGTCAGTACCAGCGTTTCACTGCTGTTGTTTCACCAAACGACACCGTATTGACAAGCTCACGCACACGACTGTGACTGTGTAGACACCTGTGTGTGTGTGTGTGTGTGTGTGTGTGTGTGTGTGTGTGTGTGTGTGTGTGTTCTGTGCTGGGATAGAGATCCAAAACCTCTCTTCCTTTACACTGCACACTTCTTTCTCACACACACACACACACACTCTCTCCCTCTCCCTCGTCTCCCAAACACACTCACTGTGTCATGACAAATGTATCACCTCTCGGTTCACTGGTTGGCACGGCGGCTGGCTGCCTGGCACCGCTACAGCACCGTGCCCCTCTCTCTCTCTCTCTCTCTCTCTTTCTCTCTCTCTCTCTCGCTCCCTCTCTCCGTGGGCAGCAGAGCGCCTCCTTCCCTGGCTCCTCTCACCCCTCCTGCCCTCCAGGATCCTCCAAAAGAGCAGCCAGACCCAGTGCCCGCTGTGCCCGCTGCCTGGGCAGCAGCGGCACCACTCATGCCCGGGCAGCCGCAGCTGACTCTCTGCCTGTTTGTTGTCTTTTGTCTTTTATTCCATACAGAAACAGTCTGTGTCTCAATTCACGCACTGTTCACTAAATACTTATACGCGGGGGCCGCGTGGAGGAGGAACAGGGTCGGAACCGAGTTCTGATTACTGTTATTTCTGTCTGTGTACACGCTGTCAGTCAAAAGTTTGGACACACCTCCCCATGTTCTTCTTATGTGTACCATATTAATAGTAATAATAATATTAGTGAATAAACTTGAGGAGATCAGAACTATAGAATAGTCGGTATGGAATTATTGCTGGAGCAGAATTAAACATCTGGTTGTGTTTAAAGAATGTTTCGAGGGTCTTTTAGAAATGAGCTCATTTGCTCTGATGCAGGTTTACATACTTTGAACATTCTGACCAGCAGCTTCTTAATGAGGAGCCACATGAGCTGCTTCTCTAACAGGACTGAAGAAGATAGTGTAGATGCTGAGATCTTGTTCTGATAAACAGGTTTGGTGGTTTTATAGCTCGTATCAAAATATACATTCTCATTTTTAGATTTAAATACACTCAAATATTTGTTTTAGGAATATTTGTGTACATGGGCTCCAACTTCACTATTTACTATAATTACATACATATTAAGGTATGTGTCCCCAAACTTTTGACTGGGAGTGTAGACTGTTATATTGACAGTTTGTCTCTCACAAGCTGTTGCTTTTGGCCAAAGTATGTTCAATAAATAAATAATAATCAAATATTATGATATGCTCGTCACATTAGTACTGATGCTCGGTGTCAACCAAGTGTTTGATTTGGATGCTCTCGTTTAGAGTACCAGTAAGTACCAGTAATAATTACCAGTAATCATTTTTCAAAATCTCTTTATCATTTCACCCTTATGAGCAAAATAGCATAAAAGCCTGCTTTTCTGGGTGAAACTGGATATTTCTAACCAGTGCAGTGATTTTCTAGGTCAGGGGTCACTAATAGGCGGACATGCTGATACTAGACTACTTCAGTAAACAGATACACCACTGAATCAGAACACACGTTAGAGATGATGAGGGTCCAGACCTTGGCCTGAGGAGATCTCCTCTAACTGGACCTTACTGACTCTAATTAAACACCCCTGATACAGAGAAACAGGCTTGTTTAGACCGAGAGGACTGTTATTGTGGTTTGAGGCTCAAACAGAGGCAGTGAACAGGCCGGACTGCCAGTTAGTTCTGGTTGTGTTCGTGTTCACAGCACGTGGGCTGTTTCTGATTGGTCTAAATCTTGTACCGGTGGTTTGTGAGCTTCGTGTTATTGGGTGAAATTTTTGCCCACGGAAAAATTTGGTAAAGCAACAAAGTTGATGAGCTGAAAATTGACTGATAAAAAAAATAATAATAATAATTATGAACCTTTCAGCCTTTTTGGGGGGCCGAGAAGACCCCCTGTATTTCACACCTTTCATGTAAATGGTTGAACGGTTGGTGGTGGTGATGGGAACCGGGGGTCTCCATGTCTACAGCACAGATATATACATTTTGTTTACTGTCAGACCCACCAGTGAGCCCACACGAGTGTGTATATATATTAATATACTGAATATTATTATGAATACACATGAACATAGTAGGTATAGGTAGGGTTTTTTTTTTTGGTTTTTTTTTTGAGGAGAGAAGTTTTTTCTAACTTCTCTGTTAGAAATAGATTTTAAAAATGTGTTTAAGATCAAAAAGTATTTAAAATGATGTCTCAGGCTTCCGTGTGCATAGACTTCATAGACGTCTGGTTACCATCACTGCCACTGTGAACACGTCTGACTCTGTAACAGAGCTTTGCACACCAGACTGGCTTCACTTCTATCTTTACTTTTAATTCCACTGTAGTTTCTCTGTGATGTGATTTCTAATATGCAAATGAGCCCTTACTGGGCCAATCAGAGCTGAGGGTTTCTGTGGTTGAAAGCTGAATGACTGTGTTCAGGGTGACGCAGGCTGTGTGCTCTGTAAGTGCTGGTACACTACAGGAGTGCTTGAACCCCACACGTCGAGTCTTTCTTTTCCCTTCTCTTCTTTTCTTTTCTCTCCTTTCTTTTCTTCTCTCGTCCCGTGTGGTGGTAGCAGCCACCCCTGAGGGTCTTCTTTTGACTTTCTCTCTTCATTTCTTTCTTTCTGGAAGTCTCTGCTCTCTCTCTTTGACGACCTCGTTATCCTCTGTGATCAGCTGCTCATGGCCTGGATGGACTGCTGATCTCTCTTGCTCCCTCTCTCTCTCTCTCTCTCTCTCTCTCCTCGCTCTGTCTTTTCTTTTCGTTTTTTTTCTCCCTGTCTTTCTCTCGCTCGGCTCGTTTGCCCAGTTGGAGAGTCCAGACTGAAGCGGTCAAGCTCCAGTGTAGCTGAAGAAGAGCCACTTGAAGCCTATTTGGAGAGAGAAAGGGCGAGCGAGGGGAAGAAAAGGGGGCTGTCTCGGCTCCGAGTCGGGCCCTATTGGAGGCTAAACTCCGGAGCCAGTTGTCAGGAGGGCCAGTTCTTCCATTTAACGAGAAAATGGTCCAATTTACAGCCGCAGCGAGGAACTGCTGTATCAGCGGCGCAGCGTCCAGGCAGCTTCCTGCCAGAGAGCAGAGATTATAGACTGTAACAGCGCTGACAGTGGAGCCTCAACCCTGTCGCTGCGAGTCACTGACTTAGAGTCGTATAGACACCGTGTACATACAGACACAGCCTTTATTTTCCATTTCAGTACAATTAAAAGTAGATAGCGGTTCTATCTAGAACCATAAACACTCAAAGAACCCTTTGTAATTGCGTTCTTTAGAGTTGATGATGAAGGTGTCCATGTTATGGTCCTATATAGCAACCAACGAGGTTCTACTGCCTCTACAAGCTTGACATTGGAAGAGTAGAAGTGCTAGATGGAACCATATACAATGTTCTCTATCAGTCTGAGGAACATTTTACCATGCAGAGAACCATTTAAGGGTCACGTTTGCCATTGTCTTTACTGAAGAACCCTTGAAGAACCGTCTTTAAGGTTGCAGAACTCTTTTACTAAAGTGTCTTTGAAGAACTGTCTTTTTTCAGAGCACAGAACTCATGGTTTTCAAAAGAACCACAGTCTGTACCAAAGAACTCTTGAAGAACCACCTTGTTTAAGTGTGTAGAACTCTTCATTTTGAGTAGAATGGTTGTCTTCACCAAAGAGTCTTTATAGAACCGTCTTTAGATGTTAATAAAACTTGTGGTTCTGATTAGATTTTTTTTGTCTGTACTAATGAAACCGTGAAGAACCATCTTTTCTGAGTGTGTAGAACTCATGGTTCCTAACAGAACCATTGCCTTTACTGAAGAATTTTGGAAGACCCATCTTTTTTGTAGAACTTAATAGTTGTCTCTATTAAAGAACCCTTGAAGAACCGTCTTTTCCAAGTGTGGAACTCTGTATAGAAATAATACCTTTATTTATTGTTTTATATTGTAACTAATTATGATCGATTATATTTATAATCAATTATAATTATAATAACAGGACGCTGCCCACAGGACGTCTGGATAGTTTTGGTTGGTGGGCGATTCTCAGTCCAGCAGTGACACTGAGGAGGTGTTTAAACACTCCAGCAGCAGCAGCACTGCTGTGTCTGATCCACTCACACCAGCACCACATCAGTGTCACTGCAGTGCTGAGAATTACCCACCTCCCTAATAGTATCTGCTCTGTGGTGGTCCTCTGGGGGTCCTGATCATTAAAGAACAGAGTAATAAAGTAAACAGAGAATCAGATGAACTACAGTCTGTAGGTGGAGGTCCTGTATGGTCAGTGGAGCTGATACAGTGGACAGTGAGTGGTGGTCCTGTATGGTCAGTGGAGCTGATACAGTGGACAGTGAGTGGAGGTCCTGTATGGCCAGTGGAGCTGATACAGTGGACAGTGAGTGGAGGTCCTGTATGGTCAGTGGAGCTGATACAGTGGACAGTGAGTGGAGGTCCTGTATGGACAGTGGAGCTGATACAGTGGACAGTGAGTGGAGGTCCTGTATGGTCAGTGGAGCTGATACAGTGGACAGTGAGTGGAGGTCCTGTATGGTCAGTGGAGCTGATACAGTGGACAGTGAGTGGAGGTCCTGTATGGTCAGTGGAGCTAATACAGTGGACAGTGAGTGGAGGTCCTGTATGGTCAGTGGAGCTAATACAGTGGACAGTGAGTGGAGGTCCTGTATGGACAGTGGAGCTGATACAGTGGACAGTGAGTGGAGGTCCTGTATGGACAGTGGAGCTGATACAGTGGACAGTGAGTGGAGGTCCTGTATGGTCAGTGGAGCTGATACAGTGGACAGTGAGTGGAGGTCCTGTATGGTCAGTGGAGCTGATACAGTGGACAGTGAGTGGAGGTCCTGTATGGTCAGTGGAGCTGATACAGTGGACAGTGAGTGGAGCTCCTGTATGGTCAGTGGAGCAGATACAGTGGACAGTGAGTGGAGGTCCTGTATGGTCAGTGTATAAACAGTAGAAGGGAAATTAGATTTGAGTGTGTGTGTGTGTGTGTGTGTGTGTGTGTGTGTGTGTGTGTGTGTGTGTGTGTGTGTGTGTGTGAGAGTTGCTCCTCTCGCTGTAGCTCCTGGGCTTGTTCCACTAAAGTGTCCTGCATTAGCTGCTGCTATTGGGATGCGCTCATTAGCATATCCAGCTCATTGTCCTCCACTGCGATGACCACTAACAGGGCATTTGGATGGAAACGGCTGAAACGGAGCTAATTGGTTTAGCGTGGCTGGTGTTGGGAGGTGATTGCTGTTCTACTGGACTTAATACAGAGATTAGGAACAAAAAGCAGCATAAATAAATAAATTAATAATTAATAAAGCAGCGAGCGACGCAGAGACCAGAACCGCCGTCTCTGGAGAAACTCTGTTTACTTGCGTTCTCGTACATACGGTCATATGCGCGAGTCTGAACGGCCCAAATTATGTGGTGCGTTTGGAGTTTATTTTTTTATTTATTTATTTTTATTTATTTCTCGTTTGTTTCTGCTGATTTGAACGTTTTGGTAAAACATTTCAGTGTAACTTTTATTGTCTCACTTTTTTGCTCTACGTTCAGTAAATAAGCAGTATTTGTGTTAAATGTGTAGAAGTGCGTTCACTGTAGAAGATTTAAAAAACAATACAGCATTACTGGAGTAAATTCATTGTTATTTTATATTTTTCTATCATTCACTGTTCATATTTAGTTTTTTGAGTGAATTTGGCCCTAAAGAAGGATTAGTTTGCGTTCTTTAAAAGGCAATACATTTTGTTATAGCCATGTTAACTACATAAGAATAAAGATAAGCTTTAAATAATGTGTTTATTATTCTCAGCTATTCAGTAATATTACCAACATTTAGGTAGTGGTGGTACAGTGCCTGTACATTGCAGCTAGTGAGTGTGTGTGTGTGTGTGTGTGTGTGTATATAATATATATCATACAGTCAGTAATGGTATATGTTATATCTACAGGCAGTGTGTGTGTATAATTCATATATACAGTCAATGAGTGTGTATATATTAGTGTTGCACCGATACAATACTGGCACTTACACACAGTATCGTATCAGTAATAGAGAGCGCCGATACCATGAAGCTTATTGACTAAATGGCAGCACGTGTTTCTGCATTGTGGCAATTTTTATACTTTTATAGCTCTTAAACTTTTTAATGTGCATTTACTCAACCAGTAAATGGTGTTTATTTATTATTATATTATTATTTTATTATATCTTATTCAGGATAAAAACCTAAAGAAATACAACATATAAAAAGTGGAAAACTATAAATATCAGGATTTATAGCCATATATCGAGCATTTAAGTCAGAGCTGGTATCGGTACTCTGTATCGGCAGATACCTGAAAAGCTGGTATTGGTATCGGTAAGGAAAAAGTGGTATTGGTATATATATATATATTTTAGAACATGAGCGAGTGTACATATCACATATGTTATATAACATTAGTAAGTATTAGGGGTATAATATCAAAAATATCGAATATCTGGATATTATGTTCAGTGATACTGTCTCGATTCTCAAAAACACAGTATTGATACACAGATTCCTGGCAGACAGTGAATCATTGTGTGTTGTGTTTAAACCTCTAACCACTAGATGGCAGTGTTGTAATCAATTTTCAGCTCCACTCCAACATTAACAAGTAGCACAAGGGCGCAATTCTATTGTAAGCATTGACAAACCTGTTCATATAGTGGTGTGTTTTAATAGTAGGATTAGAAAAATCAGTATATCACTTTGCTGGCAGTATCACAATATATCACAATATATTGAATCGTGACCGCCGTATCACGATACGTATTGTACTGCCAGGTTCTTGCCAATACACAGCCCTAGTGAGTATATATTATATATGGTCAATGAGTGTATATATCACATACTGTCAGCGAGTGTATGTCATATATAATATATACGTATATATTACATCGTATGCATGCATTGTGTATGTCATATACAGCCAATGAGTGTATATAACACAAAGAATTGTATATACAGTCAGTGAGTGTGTACATATACAATATGTGTGTCACGTCATATATACAGGCATATATACATGTTGTGTATACTGTAAATATATGTATATTTGTATATATGTGTCATATATATACAGTCAGTAGGTTTATAAATTATTATAAAATTAAAATAGATTTATTACATATATATATCATGTGTTTATATTATTTACACAGTCAGTAAGTGTGTATATCAGGGGGTCAGCTCCTCTGTGAGCATAGCCCCTCACTGTTGTCAATGCAGCTCTTGGGCTGGAGCTGAAGGGTCTGAAGGAGTCGCTGTATTTGAGTGACAGGACTGCAATCACAGGTTCTACTGTAGGGTCATACATTAAATGTGATACGTTCTAAAAGAATACATTCACCCCTTTAACTGAGAGCGAGCAGATCCGCTCTCCTACGTACCGTCAGCGTTAAATTAGTTCAGACAGATCGTGGTGATCAGACCAGACGCCAGCGCTGCTAATGAGCCGCTCGTGTACGTGCTTAAGCTCCAGACGTCCATTATTCAGTACATTAGTGCTCGTTTGTTCTGAAACCTACAGCCTGTGTGTACCGGAGCGGTAGAACATATATATGATAACGTGCTGCATGTGGAACGTGTGTACTTTTAATTTAATACAAAAAAAAAAAATGTTTAGTGATGTGATGCATGAAATGAGGGAGTTTAGCGGTGATCATGACGACCGGTGTGCAAAACAGATCATGAACAGCTCAGCCCTTATAAAGCCCTTATGAATGATAAGTAATGAGTTTAATAACTCAATCATAAACATCTACAAACATAAATCACACAGTCACAATGAACCCACATTCTTTATCTAAAGACATAATTATTAACCATTAATACACCCGTCATAAACTCTTTATAATTAATTAACCTTCACAGTTATTACTAATCACAGTACACCGTGTTTCACTGTTAATAAAAACAGGTGCAGTAGGTGTTTAGTCATCAGTCGTCAGTCATTGGGGTGGGGTGGGGGGGTGTGGAGTGTCTATCGAACTGCTTTGAGAACTGTCCACATGAACCGAACACATAATATACTCAGAGTATATTATATATAATATAAACACATCACGTAAAGATAGAATCTACATCTTAATAAGTATTTAATTACACTTTCCATAAATCAGGTGTTCATAATGCATGTAAGTGAATTCATAAAGATTTATGAAGCATTTATAAGACTGTCCCAATATTTTCTGACCATATTTGTATGCAATTATAACTAAGCAGTTATATACACTTATGCCTGGCATTATAAGGCACTGTAGATGCAGTATAATATGTTATACACACATTTATAAAGCATTACAAACTCTCTCACACACACACACACATACACACACACACACACACACACATACACACACACATATATATATATATATATATATATATATATATATATATATATATATATATATATATATATATCCTCCTGAGACCCAAAACAATTATTTTTTGAGAATTTCAGTAATTTTAACATAAAATAAGTCTACTAGATGAAAAAAACATGACACCGTTTTAAATAATTTTTTATGGAATGTCCTTTATAGTGGACATCAGGACATTGTTGATGACATGTTTATTGTTTTCTGTTATGCATTAGACCAAAACATCATGTAAATGAAAATAATGTAAATGAAAACTGAGTAAACAAACATTGTTTATCTTTTTTTACAAGATTTCCACTTTTGTTAGTATAGTAAATATTTCAAATGCACTGTATATGAACAGAAACAGGAACAAATAATAACCTACTTATATATATATATATATATATATATATATATATATATATATATATATATATATATATATATATATATATAAAAATAATAAGACTACCTACTTTAATTAAAATAAAAAATAAATCCAGGTTTAAACAGTTTTTAGCCACACTAGCTAAACCTGCTTTAATCTCTCTAAACCTTGAGCCAAAGATTCTCAATTTTCAGAGATGGTACCCAACTTTTCTTATAGTCTATTTAATTTTAATGTTCTATTTTTAAATGTACAATTATGTAACATTTTCTTAGATAAATTAGTAATGATTTTTATATTTACACGTTTAGAGCTTACATGTTGCAAAATGATCTCGGCCTCAGTCAAATTCCTGTCACCTGTGACATCATTCATTTCATATAAAACCAGATTTAGTCCCAGTGTCTCCACTACGAAGGACATCAAAAAAGGTAGGCTGTTAGGTGATTAAACATTTGAGCACATCAATAAAAAGTGCTTTGAGAACTTGCTCCACCAGTTTTATACCTAAAACAGATCAATTATTTTCTTTAGAAACAAAACAAATGCATAGTATTTGAAAGCTTCTCTCTCTTAATCCCATAAAATGTGGTCACTGAGAGGCGGCCAAATTTAAAAAGGCGGAACTTCTGTTGTGAATGACTCACCCCAACACATGAGACATCACTGGAAAGACCAGGATGTCCTCTACATGGCACAACGGGTTTTAGCTCGGGACCTTATTTAGTTTATTTAGTTTTTGAAACATCTTTTGAAACATATATATGTGTGTGTGTGTGTGTGGTTACAAAAGCTTATGTAAAGTATTATAAAGCGTTATGACTGATTTATAGATGTGAGTCACTGAAAGAGTTACCAGTAATTCATATAAAACATTCTGCTTTATCTTCTAAGAGTTACTGTGTGTTTCATATACAAAAAGATAAGGAACTGTGTGTGTGTGTGTGTGTGTGTGTGTGTGTGTGTGTGTGTGTGTGTGTGTGTGTGTGTGTGTGTGTGTGCCTGCGCTGGTAAACGGGTTTCTGTCGCTGTGATCTGATTGGAGAGAGCAGTGAAATGGCATTTCTGTCAATTACTCTAGATGGCACCTGTTCAATAACCCACTTTTAACTCTCTCTCTCTCTCTCTCTCTCTCTCTCTCTCTCTCTCTCTCTCTCTCTCTCTCTCTCTCAGGAGCGTGATGAGGAGCGGCGGAGGCAGCTGAGGGAGCGAGCGAGGCAGCTGATAGCAGAGGCTCGTTCTGGAGTGAAGATGGCGGAGTTTCCTCTGGCCTCAGACACGGCCAGCGCTGCAGCGGAGTTCAAAGGAAGGTCAAAGGCAGCTGGAGGTGGGGGCAGGGGGCTTTATATACACACACACACACACTTTCTCTCTCTCTCACACACACACACACACACACACACACACACTGGTACAGCTTCACTGCAGCTGTAGATGTAAACAGAATTTGTTAAAACGTCTTAAACACATAGAGAAAACACACATAATCACATTTTCCTGGATTTCCACCTGTTTATTCACCACATGTTAGCTGGTTCTGCTCCTGTCGCTGTTATCGAACTCGGAGGGTGAAGACGAGCACAAGCTCTTCAGTACAAACCTGTTCTTCTCTCAGCAGGGCTGCAGTGTGGCTCCTGTCCTTTCACTGTTTGTCTTGTATATATAATATATATATATATATATATATATATATATATATATATATATATATATATATATGTATGTATGTATGTATGTATGTATATATATATATGTATATATATATATATATATATATATATATGTGTGTGTGTGTGTGTGTGTGTGTGTGTGTGTGTGTGTGTGTGTGTGTGTGTGTATATATATATATATATGGTGATATGGTACTACAAGAGCAGTAGTATGTATGTACCCAGCACCCAGACATATTACAACAGTAGCCACCAACACAGTGAAGCAACACTTCAGCATGTTTTGTAACATTTAAAAGAAACATAACTTGACAGATGAATTTATTATTTCTAGTAACTAGAGATGGAAGGATTGATCTGACATGTATCGGAATTGGACGATTTTTAATCAAATTTCTTCAAATTAGCTGATCTCGAAAGCCGATCAATGACGTTAAACAAATGAGCCTAATTTCTGTATTTCCAGCTAGCGTTTCATCCAGGAAGAGGAGCCCTCCAGCCAGCTCCCCGCAATTCCTATCTGAACCACTAGGTGGAAATACACACCCTTTCATTTTCCACACACTGACTAAAGCAGTGAACAGTTTAAACGTTCACCGCATGTACGTAAAGAAAACATCGTCCGTCTGTCAGTTTGTTACCGTATGAGACTCAGACTCATCCAGGACAGTTTATAACATCTGTACAATTAGTAACATCAGCGTCTCTCACGGCAACCAAGATAAAGACATTTAACTACTAATCTGATACACACTTCAGAGACACCACACAGCTGAACACAGTGAGTATCAGTAAACAGCAGAGCTAGAACACACACAGCTAACACAAACTAATAACCCAGAACACCTACAGACCAGATCTGACCGGTACCAACAGAACAGCAGCAGAAACAGCCAGAGAGATAAAGAACCACAGCCAGAGTGATTGAGTTTATAGTTCTAGATAAGCAGATCTTCTCGGCTGTAGAAGACGTTCATTCTGCTGCTTAATATTCCACCTGGATCTACGCTCTGCTGTTCCTAGTAGAGATACTTTTCAGATGTGGCTCTTCTGGAGCTTATCAAGCGGTTTACTCCACATAGACCAACTTCTAATTTAGTTAAAATATTATACTGTTTCATATGAGCTCGTTAAAAATGATAATAAACCAGTTTAGACCAGTTTCATGACTTGCTTGCGCTAATAACTACTTGTAGCCCCGTCGTGTCATAAACCCCCGCCCTGGATTGGTATTGGCTATCGGCCGATCGCGCTGAAAAGTGATCGGCGATCAGAATCAGCCGTAAACGCTGATCAGTCCATTTCTACTAGTAACCATACAGATATTATAAAGCATTATGAACCTGACTGTAGAAAATCATATACTCATGCTTCATATACATGTAATTATATCTACTTAAGAGCAATTATACACGCTTATGTTCAGTATTATGAGACAATATATAGGCCACATAATGTGTTATACATGAGTTTATAAAACATTGAGTACAGGATTCATAGGAAGTGCTACCGAGAAGGCTTGTCCTATAACTAGATGTGAGATCTTCTCATTAGAGGAAAGTTGTCGAATGCAGAAAGAGAAAGAGAGAAAATCGTAATCAGCAGATCAGAGTTTATAAACAAATTGGGAATAAGAGAAAATTGCAATCGGTGCGTCTCTACTGTTAGTACTGGCTGTGACTGAACTGATTATGACGAGTGTCCACAGACTTTTGGCCATCTTGTGTATATTAAGGGGGCAAAAGTATATATTCCAAATATTGTTTTTTTTATCTTTAATGCTGGGTCTGTGGTTACTGCACCACCCATGTAGTGCTAACAGAGGCTTGTGTTGTCTACCATCATGCCAAGTGACCAGCGTGGGTGGGACGTGCTTTCTCGGACTCATGTTGATAGATTTAGACTTGAGATCTGATCACTGAGCCACCGTTGAGACTGTTGAGTGACTCGAGAGCCTAAAAGAACCAAACAACTCCTGACTCTCGTAGATGCTCAGACTGGGATTGGAGTTAAACTGTGTGTCTCTCTGAAACTCAGAGCTTCTAACAGCATGTCTGAGCTCTGCTTACTAGACCTGATGTTTGGACTCTCACCAGAGACTAGTTAGCACTAGCATTAACTCACAGTGGAGATGAAGGAGTAGCTGGTCACACTGATACCTGCAGTGCTTCATCATCTAGTTTGACTCAGGCTGTTTCAGAGTGGTCAGTTTTTACTGGTTTATTACTCTCTGTAAGGTTGGACCAGGTTTGTCAGTAGGCGGGCAGTAAGGACTGTGTTACGCGATGATGTCACCTTGTTGCAGAGAAAGGAAAGAAAGAGAGAAACAGGAAAAACATACCAGGCTTCCTTTAAGCAGAGCTTTATCAGAACTAGTACCTGGGCCTAGAATGACTTTCTCAGTGCTATATTTATTTATTTATTTATTGCTTTTTTAAGATCCGTAAGTATTTGCGGTGGTCTGGCTTCCAAGCCCCTTGTAGCCCCCCACACAGATCCACACAGATTTGTGTGTATGTGTAATGTTGAATAGAAAAATGAGCATCATCTTCCTCGCCCTCCATTATTATACCTCTGCTGTGGTGGGCCAGAAGTGCACTGCATTAAGAAACACACACACACACACACACACACACACACTCAGAGTGAGTGTGTGTGAAGTCTAATTTGAAAGCGTTCACAGAGGACTACACATCCATTTGTTCAGGCAGAAGGTTCTCAGTTAATCCTCCAGAAATATGTCAGGAAAACTAAGCATCTGACGACACACACACACACTCACAGGACGCCATGACACACACACACACACACACACACACACACACACACACACATCTCCAAAATGGCAACTTTATAGGAGAGAACAAAAACCGTCTTTACTTTCAATGGAAGTCAATGGAACCAGAAATCTTTCCAAGCTCTTTTGGAGCATTTCTGTTGGTCCATTCATCATGAATTCTACACACAGTGTAAATGAGAACTGCTACATTCAATTGATGGCGAAAAATAAAAATCAACAAAAATGAAGATATGGCTGTGTCTCAAATCCTACTGAGCTCCTACATAGGCAGCATTTTACATCATAGTATGCGCTCCTGACATGTAGACTGTCCCAATTCTTACATACCTTAAACATGCTGTTTACTGAGGAACCTTATTTAAACCTGATTTTAAGAAGCATCGAACTCTTCCTCAGCCGCTAAGACGATCCCATGATGCACCGCAGGCTAATCTACGAGCAGTGAAGTGGTTTTAAAATGTGAGTTATTTTGATTCTCTGGAGTTTTAATGTGTTTCTGGTCATATAATCACACAAAACAGTATTTTATTATCAACTCTGTAACGA
>CM038712.1:4215142-4220142 GCA_021613375.1 Megaleporinus macrocephalus
TGTTTACAGTGGTAGTGATGGTGTTTACAATGGTGGTCTTGATGTTTACAGTGATGGTGATGGTGTTTACGGGGGGGATGATGGTGTTTACAGTTTTAGTGATGGTGTTTACAGTGATGGTGATGGTGTTTACAGTAGTGGTGATGGTGTTTACAGTTTTAGTGATGGTGTTTACAGTGATGGTGTTTACAGTGGTGGTGATGGTGTTTACAGTGGTGGTGATGGTGTTTACAGTGGTGGTGATGGTGATGGTGTTTACAGTGGTAGTGGTGGTGATGGTGTTTACAGTGGTGATGGTGGTGATAGTGTTTACAGTGGTGGTGATGGTGTTTACAGTGGTGATGGTGGTGATGGTGTTTATAGTGGTGGTGATGGTGTTTACAGTGGTGGTGATGGTGATGGTGTTTACAGTGGTAGTGGTGGTGTTTACAGTGGTGGTGATGGTGTTTACAGTGGTGGTGATGGTGATGGTGTTTACAGTGGTAGTGGTGGTGATGGTGTTTACAGTGGTGATGGTGGTGATAGTGTTTACAGTGGTGGTGATGGTGTTTACAGTGGTGATGGTGGTGATGGTGTTTATAGTGGTGGTGATGGTGTTTACAGTGGTGGTGATGGTGATGGTGTTTACAGTGGTAGTGGTGGTGTTTACAGTGGTGGTGATGGTGATGATGTTTACAGTGGTAGTGGTGGTGTTTACAGTGGTGGTGATGGTTTTTATAGTGGTGGTGATACGAACCAGGGGTCTCCATGTCTACAACACTAATCTACACATTGTATTTACTATGAAACCCACCAGAGAAGCTACACGTGTCTTCTGAGTTTATCTGGATGTTGATGGTAAAATGTGGAAGATCTGAAAATGCTTGGATTTGTTTGTGGACTATTTGAACCTCACAGCGTCCTGCATGTATCCCTCCACCATGAATGGAGTTTAAGACTGAGATCTTCTCTAAACTATCATAAACAGTATCTCAGAATCAGACAGTGTATTTATAACATCTACTGTAAGAACTTTCTGTGAGGAGCTTTTAGAGGAGGACGTCTGATTCCATTCACCTCCACTGAGAACAGATCTGACTGGATCTAGAATGGAGTGTTTCACACCATAGTAATTTAATTGACATGACCTTTTTTAAATGGACCCTCATGTCTGGTTTGGTTGGGTTTGGAATGTTTCATGTGGAGGTTCTCTCAGCTCAACAGCAGATAGTACCGAGACTTCACCCTGCGTTAGAGATCCTCCTCACAGAGTTCTTCCTGTAAACAACCTGCTGCACTGGATTTTGCATCCAATCCAGTTTAGCACGAAGGCTCACAAGAACTTCACGTGGACGAGCATTAAATAAATAGTGGACGTGTTCAGGTGTAGCAGCAGCACACAGCGTGTAGTCCAGACTGTAACCATGGGGATGCTGCTGAGACGCAGTGCTGATGAACAGAAGCTGGTTGTTTGGATTGCAGTATGTTAGTAGATGCTCTCTGTGACTGTCCAGTACCCGCCGCTGGAGTGTCAGTCCAGTTCAGCTGTATTCTCAGAACCTGATCATGTGGTTTACTTTTAAGAAGCTGTTTTTATTTATTTGTTTATTTATTTATTTATTTCTAATATTTTATTCATTCTATTATGTTCTGTCAGTTCAGTGAAGTCGTTGTTTTTGTTTATACTTTACAGGTTCTTCCTGTTTCTCACAGGTCTGTACTAACACGGTGGCTAACAACGCTAAATGCTTACTTGGCTGTTAATCACTAATTTGCATAACACACAGATAATCACTGCATCATTAACACAGTTAATAATTATTAGAGCTGTTTGAAGTGATTAACGTTATTAACTGTATTTAAACTGCTGTAAAAAACTAACTCACTGTCTACTAACCACACACACTCTCTCTCTCTCTCTCTCTCTCTCTCTCTCTCTCTCTCTCTCTCTCACTCACTCTTTCTGTCTCTCTCTGTTTCTCTTTTCTCTTTTTTCTCTTTCTTTTCTCTTTCTCTCTCTCTCTCTGCCTCTGTCTCCCCTCTCTCTCTCCTCTGTTTCTCTCTCTCCCCTCTCTCTCTCTCTCTCTCTCTCTCTCTCTCTCTCACTCTTTCTGTCTCTCTGTTTCTCTTTTCTCTTTTTTCTCTTTCTTTTCTCTTTCTCTCTCTCTCTCTGCCTCTGTCTCCCCTCTCTCTCTCCTCTGTTTCTCTCTCTCCCCTCTCTCTCTCTCTCTCTCTCTCACTCTTTCTGTCTCTCTGTTTCTCTTTTCTCTTTTTTCTCTTTCTTTTCTCTTTCTCTCTCTCTCTCTGCCTCTGTCTCTCTCTCCTCTCTGTTTCTCTCTCTCCCCCCTCTCTCTCTCTCTCTTCTCTCTTTTCTCTCTCTCTTTTCTCTTTTCTCTTTTTTTCTCTTTCTCTCTCTCTGCCTCTGTCTCTCTGTTTCTCTTTCTCTCTCTGCCTCTCTGTCTCTCTCTTTTCTCTTTCTCTCTCTCCTCTCTCTCTCTGTTTCTCTCTCTCTCCTCTCTCTCTCTCTGTTTCTCTCTCTCCCTGTTTTTCTCTCTCCCTGTTTCTCTTTCTCTCTGTTTCTCTCTCTTTGTCTCTCTCTGTTTCTCTCTCTTACCCCCTCTCTCTCGGTCTCTCTCTGTTTCTCTCTCTCCCCTCTCCCTCTCTTTCTGTCTCTTTCTGTTTCTCTCTCTCTTCTCTTTCTCTCTTTTTTCTCTTTCTCTCTTTTTTCTTTTCTTTTTCTCTCTTTCCTTTTTTTCTCTCTCTGTCACTCCTTTTTCTCTCTCTTACTCACTCTTTTCTCGCTGCCTCTCTTTCTCACTCCTTACCTTTTGTCTTTCCATCTCTCTCTTTCCTTTTTCTCTCTCTTTCCCTCCATTTGTTACTCATTTCTCTCTCTCTTTCTCACTCCGTTCTCTCTCTCTCCCCCCTCTCTCTTTTCTCTTTCTCTCCCTTTTTTTTCTCTCTCTCGCTTTCTCTCTGTCATTCCTTTCTCTCTCTTTCTCACTCTTTTCTCTCTCTCTCTCCCCCTCTCTCTCTTGTCTTTCTCTCTCTTTTTCTCTCTATTTGTCACTCCTGTGGGCTCCTTGGTTTCTTTCTTTCCAGACGTGGTGCAGGTGGTGGATGGGGTCTGTGTTGATGGTGAGGATGAGGAGGAGGGGAGGGCGGATGGTGAAGAGCAAGTGGCAGCATCTCCCGTTCATCATGATGATGATGATGATGATGATGTCACTGGTGGTCAGAATGAGGAGGAGCCGCTGGCCTCCTGTCTGATGGATGACTTTACTAACTCTTCCACTGACCTGGCGTCTCTGGGTAAATTAACACTGTGTGTGTGTGTGTGTGTGTGTGTGTGTGTGTGTGTGTACACTGTCAGGACAGAACAGGTCTGACTTGTTGGTAAAGCAGGTCTTACGACACCAGTGAGTTCTTATAGCATATATGCAGCCGAGTCACATTATTATGACCACCAGCTAATATCCAGAGTGACCACCGTGTTCAGCCTGGACAGCAGCTAGACGGACTGGGAGACTCAGTAAGGTCCTGGTAGGTGGTCACAGGTATCTGGAGGTATCATGCTGACTGCAGTGCATCCCACAGCTGCTGGAGGGAGCGTGGAGGAGGATCCATAGAGCCAACACCACCATCCAGGTGGTCCCACAGATGCTCAGTTGGGATTAAGTCTGTGGAATTAGGGGTCCAGGGTAGTACTTGGTCAGCTCTTCCAACCAATGTGGGACATTTCCATCCACCCCAGAGAAGACCATCAGCATGTATGGTGTACATGATCTGCAAGGATGGATTCAGACCCATATGGGTTGAGAGTGTCTTCCACATGGATGAGTGTCAGGAAAACATTCCTCAGACCAGAACACTGCCACCTACACGCCGCCGCCGTCCAAAGTAGAAAGTGGTCATAATAATGTGACTGTGTATGTGTGTATATATATATATATATATATATATATATATATATGAGACCCAACGTCCTGACACTGTACAGCAATGTTTTGAATGTGTATCTCTGAGTTTAACCACTAATCAGACTAATAATAATACATTACTGAGCCTGATGTCTGTCTGTCAGTTGGTGTGTGTGTGTGTGTGTGTGTGTGTGTGTGTGTGTGTGTGTGTGTGTGTGTGTGTGTGTGTGTGTGTAATTTAGCTCTAATTTAGACACAGTAAAGTTTCCCTCTCTTTCTCTCCGTCACTCGTTCTCTGGTCGTGTCTCTGTCTGGAATGTTTATTAGGGGTATGTTGCTCTCAGGCTCGTCAGTGATTTGGCGGAGTTCTCTTCAGGGAAATTTCCTTTAATTACAAAAAGTCCTTTAGAATTTTCCCGAGATGCGGGAAGTGTTTGAAAAAGTATTTAGAGTCATTTTCTGGGAATTGACTCTTGGCTCTCTTTCGTTTTCTTTTTTTTTCTTTCTTTTTTCTTTATGTTAAAGCTTTGAACTATTTATTAATAATAATAATCATGGGCTCTGCTTATTCTTTGAGAGGCGTGTGATAGTATTTATTTATTTATTTATTTATGAGCTTCTAGTGATGTTCAGTCTCTATTTAAGTTGCTTTTTATGTGAAGAGTCTACAGTGTATTGGTGGTGTGTTAGAATGTGTTAGAATTGTGTTTGAGTGCAGTGTGTTGGTAGTGTATTAGAGTTGTGTTTGCTTTCAGTCTTGCTGAGTAGGGCATGGTGTGAGTACAGTATGTTTAGACTGTAGTCTTTATCGAGCGTGTGGTCTGGAGTTGCCGTGGCTCTGCTCTTGCTGGCGTCTCCGTGTGGGTACAGCGTCGCTCCTATTCACAGCCTTTCATTTCACACGTGGTTCTAAAGCTGTTTCTGGGCAGCCGCTAACTTTCGGGCAGCACGTACACATACAGGCCTTTATCTGGGGTGTGTTGTGTCCTGATAAATGGCTCCTGCCGTGCTTTTGGGGTGCAGACGGACTGAACGATGGATGGATGGATGGAGGGATGCAGCAGGAGGAGAGGGGGATGCGCATGAAACGCCCCCTTCTCT
>CM038712.1:4225142-4247642 GCA_021613375.1 Megaleporinus macrocephalus
ACCAGTTTAGCCAGATTTATGCCGTGGTTTTGAGTGTTTATACCAGTTTGGCCAGTTTTATTCTGTGGTTTTGAGTGTTTATACCAGTTTGGCCAGATTTATGCTGTAGTTTTGAGTGTTTATACCAGTTTGGTCAGCTTTATGCTGTGGTTTTGAGTGTTTATACCAGTTTGGCCAGATTTATGCTGTGGTTTTGAGTGTTTATACCAGTTTGGCCAGATTTATGCTGTGGTTTTGAGTGTTTATACCAGTTTGGCCAGATTTATGCTGTAGTTTTGAGTGTTTATACCAGTTTGGCCGGATTTATGCCGTGGTTTAGAGTGTTTATACCAGTTTGGCCAGTTGTATGCCGTGGTTTTGAGTGTTTATACCAGTTTGGCCAGATTTATGCTGTGGTTTTGAGTGTTTATACCAGTTTGGCCAGTTTTATTCTGTAGTTTTGAGTGTTTATACCAGTTTGGCCAGTTTTATGCTGTAGTTTTGAGTGTTTATACCAGTTTGGCCAGATTTATGCTGTAGTTTTGAGTGTTTATACCAGTTTGGCCAGATTTTTGCTGTGGTTTAGAGTGTTTATACCAGTTTGGCCGGATTTATGCCGTGGTTTAGAGTGTTTATACCAGTTTGGCCAGTTGTATGCTGTGGTTTTGAGTGTTTATACCAGTTTGGCCAGATTTATGCTGTGGTTTTGAGTGTTTATACCAGTTTGGCCAGTTTTATTCTGTGGTTTTGAGTGTTTATACCAGTTTGGCCAGATTTATGCTGTGGTTTTGAGTGTTTATACCAGTTTGGTCAGTTTTATGCTGTAGTTTTGAGTGTTTATACCAGTTTGGCCAGTTTTACGCTGTGGTTTTGAGTGTTTATACCAGTTTGGCCAGATTTATGCTGTGGTTTTGAGTGTTTATACCAGTTTGGCCAGTTTTATTCTGTAGTTTTGAGTGTTTATACCAGTTTGGCCAGTTTTATGCTGTAGTTTTGAGTGTTTATACCAGTTTGGCCAGATTTATGCTGTGGTTTTGAGTGTTTATACCAGTTTGGCCAGTTTTATGCTGTGGTTTTGAGTGTTTATATCAGTTTGGCCAGTTTTACGCTGTGGTTTTGAGTGTTTATACCAGTTTGTCCTTCTTTACAGCGGTCAGATTTGTTTGTTCAGCCAACTTTACGTTAGTCCACTACACTGTGTGATAGCTTTACACCATTACATCCTGCTTTACACCATTACATCCTGTTTTACACTTGTTTGGTCTGCTTTACACAGTTCAGCTTTACTCTATACTGGTTTACTCTGCTTTACTCTGGTTTGATCTGCTTTACACAGTTCAGCTGTACTCTATACTGGTTTACTCTGCTTTACTCTGGTTTGATCTGCTTTACACAGTTCAGCTGTACTCTATACTGGTTTACTCTGCTTTACTCTGGTTTGGTCTGCTTTACACAGTTCAGCTGTACTCTATACTGGTTTACTCTGCTTTACTCTGGTTTGATCTGCTTTACACAGTTCAGCTTTACTCTATACTGGTTTACTCTGCTTTACTCTGGTTTGATCTGCTTTACACAGTTCAGCTGTACTCTATACTGGTTTACTCTGCTTTACTCTGGTTTGATCTGCTTTACACAGTTCAGCTGTACTCTATACTGGTTTACTCTGCTTTACTCTGGTTTGGGCCGCTTTACACAGTTCAGCTTTACTCTATACTGGTTTACTCTGCTTTACTCTGGTTTGGGCAGGTAACTGAGTAGTTGTGGCTGCTGGTTGTATTACTGTCTGTCTCTGTTACTGTTGTAGGTGAAGTGAGTCTCTGTTTGTTGGGCGCTTGGCCTCGGCGTGTCTCTCCTTTTTGTTTTTACCGTTTTATTTGTTTTGTTTGCGGTTTCCTTTGTCACCTTCCCTCCCGAGACTTTTCACGTCTTGCCGTTTTTGAAAACCATTAAAATTAAAATGTGTCGAGGGTCTCTCGTTCCCTCTCTCTCATCATAAACCGGCCCTGATGCATTTCCTCTTTTTTTCCACACAAAAGGAGGATAAACTGCTCCCATCCCAGGAGAACTCTCTCTCTCTCTCTCTCTCTCTCTCTCGCTCTCTCTCTCTCTCTCTCTCTCTCTCTCTCTCTCTCTCTCTCTCTCGCGCTCTCTCTCTCTCTCTCTCTCTCTCTCTCTCTCTCTCTCTCTCTCTCTCTCTCTCTCTCTCTCTCTCTCTCTCTCTCCTCCAGGAGTTAGCGCGGCCCAGGACAAGCTTTGCACACACAGAGCATATTACTCACTCTCTCTCTCTCTCTCTCTCTCTCTCTCTCTCTCTCTCTCTCTCTCTCTCTCTCTCTCCAGTGCCCCCAGTAGTCCCAGTTGTCTCTCATTAGTGATTGTGTGTATGCGTTGGGGGGGGGGGGGGGGGGGGCATGGCCTTGGTGCCGCCTGATAACTGTCGGCAGCGTTCAGTCGAGCGCAACATTAGTCACGCATCACGCGCACCCCCGCGCACCCCCGCGCACACTCTAGCATGGTCCTACCACAATAATACCCCGCGCAGTAATGATGATGGCGATAAGAGATAAAAGACGGGTGCGTCTCACAGAGGGTATTTCCCCCGATATCTGCCCCGGCCAGGGGTGGCAGGGGGGCAGTGGGGCAGGTGCTGAGCTAGTGGGGGGGGGGGGTGCAGCAGAGGGGCTTATGGGCTGCGGGTCCTGAGGGACAGAGACGGATCCTAACAGGGCCTTTCACACTCCAAGCGGGTTTGTTTTCTTAAGACATTAACATGAAGAGAATTAGACCAGGTTAAAGGGCTCTATGGCAGCTCGTCTCTGGAGACCGAGACGGGGTTAACAGTTAAAACACACACACACTCACTCTCTCTCTCTCTTTCTCTCTCTCTCTTTCTCTCTCTCTTCCTCTGTGTGTTAAGAATATCAGAGCTCAGGCCTCTACAGCCTCGCTCAGGGCCTCTCAGTGTTCCACGCGTCGCCATAGCCCAAAACATTAGAGTTAAAGGGCTCATACGCTGCAACTTGTAATGTTTAAGGTTTATTAAACAGGCTGTTACATTGATGCTATTCCAGTGACCCCTGTTCTGATTGGCGGCCCTGTGTGGTGCCTCCGTTGAAAGCACTAAGCTAACACCCTCTCTATGATTGGACGGGGCTGAACTGCTGTAGGGTGAGTAAGTAAGGTACAGTTTCAAGACAAAGTAAGTGAACTGTGTGGGATTAGCTGGATTTCAATTGATTAAATGATTAGAAGTCACAGTTATGGGCAAACAGAATCTATCTAACCTAATAACCCTCAGTTGTACTCTCCATGGTGCAGGTGTTAATGACTCCCCAGGAGCCGATTGGTGGTTCGGTTGAACAGATGATATTGGTAGTGTGAGTATTATCAAATATGTGTTGTAGATACACATGAAGCTGGAAAAGGCTACCAAAGCACTGCCAAAGACCTACTTGTATATCAATCCACGCCCAGAACATTTTATATTTATTATTTATATTAACTTGGGGTTCTTTCTCACCTCCTTCTCCTTGAAAGAGGCACAGAGGTGAGAAAGAACCCAAAGTTAATATCAAGACACCTGCTGACTCTACAAATTGTTAGAAACCTTCATTGATTGTGTCCTCTGTTAGAGAAACACTCTAAACAGTTAGGGAGTTCATGGAATGACACCTCAAAGAAAGCCGCTGCTGTCCAACAAAAAACATTGCGGCTCAACTCACAGTTGCCCAACGCCACCTGGATGTTCCCCAGTGCCTCTGGAAAGCCCTTCTGTAAACAGAGGAGACCAGAGTGAAAACTCAACCCAACTGTGAAGCACGGTGGAGGTAGCATCATGGTTTGGAGCTGCGTCGCCGCCTCAGGGTCTGGAGCCCCTCCAGTCATTGATGTAACGAAGAAGAGTAAGGTGTATCAAAACATTTCAAAGAAGAGTGTAGTTAGTAACATGCAAGATCAGTGGTCCTCAACTCCATTTATAGAGATCTCCTTATCTGCAAAGCTTTGATCCAACCTCCATCTAACATATTGTCTTTGAGATCAGCGGCAACTGTCTAAAGCAGGATCTGGTCCTCAAGCCCCCTCAGGATCTGGAATCCTGGGTATAGTTGTTTGTTAAATATTCAGGGAACGTGCAAATAAACCAAATGAACAGGAATAGAACTTCTGAGATCAGTAGTTATCAACCCTCGTTTTTGAGATCTGCCAGGAGAGCGTTTCCTGACATGGTCTTCAGGGTCCCTCCAGAAGGTCTACAATAGAAGGTTTTCTATTGAATATCTACAGAAAGGTGTGGATAAACCAACTGGTTCAGAGTGAATAGGGTAGAACATTCATCGTCAACGGTAATCGACCCTCCTCAAGGAGACCATGCAGAGCTTAGTTCCTGCATCCATCCAACATGCTATCCTGTAGATCAGTGGCAGCTATTAGTGGTTCCCATCCTTAGGGCCTCCAAAACGGCCCACGCTTTTGCTCCAATCCATTTTTGCAGTTCTCTTTTGAAAATCCAGAAAACAGGCCAGGCAAACCAAATGAACCAAACTGACTAGGGAAGAACGTTTGAGGTCAGTGGTCACCAGACCTTCTTTTCTGGAGAGCTGAGTTCTAGCATGCATCTAACCTGCTATCCTGTAGATCAGTGGCATCTATCTGGCAGCGGTTCCTCACTTGGTCCTTAGGGTCCCTCCCAGAAGGTCCACCTGGGTGCAGTTTTCTATAAAATGCCCACAAAAAGGTGTGGATAAACCAAATGGACCAGAGGGAATGGGGTAGGACATTCAAGATCAGTGGCCATCAACCCTCCTCATGTAGACTACTTTCCTGAAGAGCTTAGTTCCAACAAGCATCCAACATGCTATCCTGTGGATCAGGGGCGTCTGTCTAGCAGTGGCTCTTATCCTGAGAACAGTGTAGATAAACCAAATTCACAAGACTGATAGAGATAGAGAAGAACATTCAAGGTTAATGGTCACTAGACCTTCTTTCCTGGAGAGCTGAGTTTCAGCATTCATCTATCCAGCATCTATCTGGCAGTGGTTCCTATCCCGGTCCTCAGAGCCCCCGGGGCAGTCCATGTTTTTGCTTTAGTCCTGGTTGCACTTCTCTTTTGAAAACAGTGTAGTTCCAGCATTCATCTACCATGCTACCCTGTAGATCAGTGGCATCCCTCTGGCAATGCTTCCTCACTTGGTCTTCAGGGTCCCTCCCAGAAGGTCCACCTAGGTACAGTGTTCAGAGTGAATAGGGTAGAACATTCATCGTCAACGGTAATCGACCCTCCTCAAGGAGACCATGCAGAGCTTAGTTCCAGCATCCATCCAACATGCTACCCTGTAGATCGGTGGCAGCGTCTATCTAGCAGTGGCTCCTATCCTGGTCCTCAGGGCCCCAAAGACAGCCCACGATTTTTATCCAGTGCTGGTTGCAGTTCTCTTTTGAAAACAGTGTAAATAAACCAAATTTAACACACACGCTAGTGAACATACACACTAGGGGACGGTGAACACATGTGGAGGGGTGGGCAGCCCTATCCACAGCGCCCGTGGAGCAATTGGGGGTTAGGTGCTTTGCTCAAGTGCACATCAGTCATGACCTGTTGGTCCAGGGGATCGAACCAGCGACCTTCTCACTCTCAAGACTGGATCCCTAACCTTCAGCCCACGGCTGCCTCAAAAGGGGCCGACCCAGGGGCCCCTGAGGACCAAATTGGGAAGCGCTGTCTCAGACAGTTGGAGCCCATAAACGCATCAGCCGGGAACATCCGATCGGTGTCACTTCAGCCCTGTAATGTGAACACAGCCCGAAGTTGGAATCGATTGACTAAACGGCCTGGAAGCCGCCGCTGGCAGCGCCGGGCCCCGAGCTTCCGGGGAAGCTAATTAGCGCAGTGTTTTGAAAAGTCATTATTTAAGAATAAACAGACAAAAGCCTTCATGAGTGTGTGTGCACGCGCGTGTTTGTCTTTATTAGCCAGCCTGCTTCTCGTGCACACCCCAGTGACCCAGCGCGGCGACGCTAACAATGTTTCTCCCCTCTCGCTCTCAAGCAGTGGAACGTGTTCGCTAATTGCGAACTTTATTAGACGTTTCTCTGTTTTATTGTTGACGTCGGCGCCCGACGCTGTTCTGGAAGCGCCGCTGTTTCGCTTTCCAGTCCGCTTAACCGAACGGGGGCCCCGACTCATCATCGTAACGCGATTCAGCACGGGCTTGATAGGGATACGCCGCCGCTGCCTCGCTGACACGTGTTTGCCTCCAAAACAATAGGCGCCTTTAATTTGCATAATCTGAATATATTTTCTGGCTGCGGTTTCGTTGAAAGTCGGCTTAATTGCCTCCTTCCTCCTCTGCCGCGGAGTGTAGCGCAGGCCGGTGGAGGAACGCGGAGAGGAGCCCGTTCCTCAGCGCTTCATAATTAAACGTTTTTTGGCCATGTGTGTCTAATTTGTCCTTTGCTTTAATGTTAACCCGCTGTTTGTCGCCTCTCTCTTTCTTCTCCCGCCCTCCCTCCCTTCCACTTTAATGGTTATTTAAATGAGTGTGTCCTCTGCTTTTTTAAGTTAAGTGATGTTTCTCTCGCTCTCTCTCACTCTCGCTCGCCCGCTCACTCACTCAGCTGCTTTGCTTTCTTTTTCTCTCCTTCTGTCCTCTTATTCCGTCCTCTCTCTCTCTCTCTCTCTCTCTCTCTCTGCTTTAATGTGTAGAACACTTCTGAGAAGCTCCTCTCTCTGTTTGCTTTTATTTATTTAATAATATATTTATGTTTATTTGTTTAAATGTAAATTATTGTATTATATTCATATTTATTTAATTATATCTTAATCTTAATTTTATTTATTAAGCAAATTATTGCAGCAAAATAATTTTTTTAAATTCTTTTTTTATTTAATAATTTTTATACATTTTATTATTATTGTTACTATTTGCACTACAGTTATTTTTAATTTTTTTTATTTTATATATACCCTTTTTTTCCACAAATATAAAGAAATTTTTTGATGGCTTTGACAACATCTCTCTCTCTCTCTCTCTCTCTCTCTCTCGTGCTGTAGAATAACGCGGACGAGCTGAGGGCCGAGCGTCTGAGGAGAGCGACGGAGCGTCTGAAGAACCCCGTGGTGTTCAGTAAGGAGTCTGCTGTGAGGAAGACGCAGCTCAAGTCCTTCAGCCAGTACGTGGAGACCAGGCCAGGTGAGAGCAGCACCACCTCTTTCACTCACAATCATCACATCCACATGCTGGTTAACATCTGCACTGGCGTTGGCCTGGAGGAGGCCCTGCACTGGCGTTGGGCTGGAGAGGCCCTGCACTGGCGTTGGCCTGGAGAGGCCCTGCACTGGCGTTGGCCTGCAGAGGCCCTGCACTGGAAATGGGCTGCAAAGGCCCTGCACTTGCGTTGGGCTGGAGAGGCCCTGCACTGGCGTTGGCCTGGAGAGGCCCTGCACTGGCGTTGGCCTGAAGAGGCCCTGCTCCGGCGTTGGCCTGCAGAGGCCCTGCACTGGAAATGGGCTGCAAAGGCCCTGCACTTGCGTTGGGCTGGAGAGGCCCTGCACTGGCGTTGGGCTGGAGGAGGCCCTGCACTGGTGTTGGGCTGGAGAGGCCCTGCATTGGCGTTGGGCTGGAGGAGGCCCTGCACTGGCGTTGGGCTGGAGGAGGCCCTGCACTGGCGTTGGGCTGGAGGAGGCCCTGCATTGGCGTTGAGTTGTTGAGGGCCTGCACTGGCCTTGGGTTGGAGAGGCCCTGCACTGGCGTTGGGCATGTGAGGCCTTGCACTGGCGTTGGCCTGGAGAGGCTCTGCTCCGGCTTTGGGCTGATGATTTTATCTCAGAGATCTCACAGACTGAGCTGAGCCTGCGGTGTGTTTAGATTGTCTTTAGGTTCTTTACTAGGAATACAAGGCCATGGACACACCAAACGTGACTACTGAAGTGTGAGCTCTCTTATGGAGCAACATTCCTGTAAAGGTACATGGCTGTTGACCATCGTCTGAAGGTTCCATCACTGAAAATTGGCCCCAAAGTGGCCCGAAAACATGAAAGTTTAACGTATTTTATTTCTGCCATCTTAGTCTCTCTTTCTCTCTCTGTTCCTCCAGAAGTGAAGAGGCAGAGGTCCGTGCCGGAGGAGCTGAAGCGAGTCAGTGAGGACAGAGGAGGCTATTTGGACGCTGAGGGACGGAGGCCGACTGAAGAGGAGGTACTTGCTGTTCAGTATTTCAGTATGAGTTTAGTATGTGAGTACTGTACAGTAAACTCATCACAGAGTTGGAGTGTGCAGCACTTTTACTGAACTCGTGGTTGGTTATAGACTTGTAACTTTAAAACAGTAACTTTACAGGAACTACTTCACTTCTAAGGTAAGTCAGTGGAACCAGAACGTTTCTGTTGGTCCATTAATCAGGAAAGTTTCACATCATGTAAACAGCAGCTGCTGCGTTCACACACTGTCTCACACACACACACACACACACTCACACTGCCACACATATACACACACACATATACACACTCACACACACACATATGTTTGTTCTTGTAGAGGTATAGTTGTGAGGACCACATGTCCTCACTAGTATAGTACAGTCTAATTTTTTTTGGTAAATTGAGGACATTTTGCTGAATGTCCTCACTTTAGGACATGTCATTGTCTCCAAAAAATCAAGTTTAAAAAAAAAAATCTAACAAAGCAGAAAATTAGTTTTTGGGATACTGAGGTTAAGGTTAGGGTTAGGTGTAGTATTATTTAGTTATAGGACAACAAAGATCAATAGAAACCTATGGATGACCTCACTAATATAGTAAGACACAAAAACACACACACATATGCTCACACACACACTCTCGCACACCACACACACTCCCATACATACACGCACTCTGTCTCTCACACATACGCACTCTCGCACACCACACACACTTTTTTTTTTGAGCTTGTACATAGTAAACGTTTTTGCCGTTCTTCACTAAATTCTCCTGAAAATGCTTTTAAACAACATCCCGAACATTAGTTCTGTCTGTTTCTCGCTTTGCTGTGGCAGAAAACGCCTGTTCAGTCCTAAACATCTCAACTTTTCTAGCTGTTTTAGTTTTTCACATAATTAAAAAAAAACTTCTTTACATTCTGTGAAAATGTGATGGTGAACGAACCAACAGAATGAATCCAGAAGTGCTGGAGAAACGTCTGGTTACCTTCACTTCCATTATCAGTTCAGACTGAACTTTCCTTCTGCTGTGAAGTGACTGTGTTTGGAGTGTATTTTATTCTCTGGCAGTGATAATAGTTTACATGGATTGTTCAGATTTTTATTTTCTCACGTAGTTTAAAAGCTCCAGTTACTGTTTGCATTGCCTGAAAACGGAAGTGTTCCAAAAGTACTTGGACAAAAATAAAATCTGGTTACCTTGACTTACAAATTCATTACAAATGACCATTAAAAATTCAGACCTTTTGTACCTTTTGTGAAATTAGCATTTACAGTATGGGAAAACTCTTGTTTTCCTGTTTTTCTCCAGTAGTAATTATTGATTATTTGTTTG
The DNA here is from genome assembly GCA_021613375.1 of Megaleporinus macrocephalus. Taxonomy (NCBI): domain Eukaryota; kingdom Metazoa; phylum Chordata; class Actinopteri; order Characiformes; family Anostomidae; genus Megaleporinus; species Megaleporinus macrocephalus. The sequence goes on from CM038712.1 coordinate 4,234,657, forward strand.
TTTGTTTGGTAAACAGTGTATATGTCCTGCACACTGAGTTGTGTTGTCATGTAAAGATTTACCATTAGTCAAAAATCTGACCTCTAATGTGAATATTCAGCCCGGCAGATGAAAACTGTGTTAAAGTAATGAAAGTAGGGGCAAATATAGAGAGGGGGGAGACGTGGAGTAAGAGCTGTTAAAAGTGGGAGGCGGACCACCAGGACCCTGGACGTTAAATCAGAAATATGTCAGGCTTTAATGTAGAAGACCTGGAGTAAAGAGAATTCATACGTTCTCTCTCTCTCTCTCTCTCTCTCTCTCTCTCTCTCCCTCTCCCTCTCTCTCTCTCTCTCTCTCTCTCTCTCTCCCTCTCCCTCTCTCTCTCTCTCTGTGGGGTTAATGGGTGTTAACCCGGCCATTACGGAGCTGAGGCTGAATTACCCCGGCGATGATGTTTGCATTAATATAATATAAATGGTAATTTCTGCCCTTAATTACTGCAGTGTGGAGGCGCTGATCATGTGTAAAATTGATTTGTGGGAGAAATGTTCTGATAGAGCGGCGAGAGGGGAGCGCACGGTGATGGACAGCTGCAGGAAAAAAGTGCTGTCGAGGAGGAAAAAAAATCACTCTCCTTCCTCTCTCTCTCTTCCCATCCTCTTCCTCTTTATCTCTCTCTCTCTCTCTCTCTGTGCCCGTCCTATTAAAAATAAGGTGGATCAGCACTAAATATATATACATCACTCTGCAGCTGTCTTTAACCGCTGAATTTAAATGTACACTCCCGGGTTGCTCCTGGCGCCCCTCCCTCGGTCTTGAGAGCGCTGAGGAGAGAGGAGGAGGAGGAGGAGGAGGAGGGATCGCTGGATGGAGGGAGAGATAGGGGGATGTGTGTAAGCAGTTTTAAATGTCAGTTCAGGAGTGGGCCAGGTGTTTCAGTGTATGAGGTGTTTGAGAGTGGGTCAGTGACACACAGCCACAGTTTTATTGGTGAGGAAGGTTGGTGGCGGGGGGGTCATACAGGTTTGGTGTGGGGGGTGGGCTGCATTAAAACCCACTGACGCAACTATAGAATAACACATTGCAGCTAAAACCTCTTCAAATAATATATGTTCAAATATTTATCTTCTATATTAATTTCTTACATTACTCACTGAATACCACACGACTACCTCACTTGCACATTGTAGATGTTGACTGATTGGATTCAGGAAAGAATCCAGTGGTCTCAGCAGCTTTTCCCAGTGTTCCCAGTAGAACTGCGTCCAGCCCATATATATATAGAATGTGTTATGTAATGAATGTATATTGATTACAATTTTATTTTGTTTTAAATGTAATATTTAATTTCTATATATAAAAAATATTTTAAGAAGTTTGAGAGTTCATAAAAGTATGTTTAGTAAGGTTTGAAAATGTTTTCATTTAAATTTAATTCTGTTTTAAATGTAAATATTTTATTTCTATATATTAAAAATATTATTTTAGTTTTAACAGTCCATAAAATATTTTAATTACAGTTATATTCTGTTTTAAAATATTGAAAATAGTATTTCAGTAGGTTTGAAAGTATTTTGATTACATTTTCATGTAAATAATTATTATTTATATTTATTTATATATAACAGTTCAGGAGTTTTTTTCTAAGGTTTGAAAATGTTTTCATTTAAATTTAATTCTGTTTTAAATGTAAATATTTTATTTCTATATATTAAAAACATTTTTTTAGTTTTAACAGTCCATAAAAATATTTTGATTACAGTCATATTCTGTTTTAAAATATTTCAGTAGCTTTGAAAGTATTTTGATTACATTTTCATGTAAGTAATTATTATTTATATTTATTTATATATTACATTTCAGGAGTTTTTTGGTAAGGTTTGAAAGTGTTTTCATTTCAATTTAATTCTGTTTTAAATGTAAATATTGTATTTCTATATATAAAAAATATTATTTTAGGCCGTTTTGAGGGTCCGTAAAAATATTTTGGTTACAGTTTTATTCTGTTTTAAATTAAAATGGTTTATTTATGTATATTAAAAATATTATTTTAGGAGGTTTGAAAGTATTTAAATTACATTTTCATGTAAATAATTATTACTTATATTTATTTATATATAATATTTCAGGAGTCCTTAATTTTTTGATAAGGTTTGAAGGTGTTTTCATTTAAATGTTGTTCTGTTTTAAATGTAAATATTGTATTTCTATATATTAAAAATATTTTTTAGTAAGTTTTGAGGGTCCATAAAAGTATTTTGGTTACAGTTTTATTCTCTTTTACATTCAAATGTTTTATTTCTATATATTAAAAATAGTATTTCAGAAGGTTTGAAAGTATTTTGATTACTGTTTTATTTTATGTATTTTATTTTCATTTTGATAAATAATATTTCAGAAAGTTTTAGGAGTCCTTAATTTTTTAATAAGGTTTAAAAAATATATTATTATAGTATAAATTATAGTATTTGATTACAGTTTTATTCTGTTTTTAATTAAAATGTTTTATTTGTATGTGTAATGTTCGACTGAGAGGTTTCCTGTGTGCCGGGGGGGGCTGACGGGGGACCTGCAAAAAAAAAAAAGGCCTATAACTAGCTTACATTTTTGTGGGGGTCTATCTAGGCCCCTTAAGGCCCCCCATAGCTGCGCTCCTGGTGTGTGTATGTGTGTGCTCCCCTGCTGTCAGTCCTCAGGCGCTGCTCCACCCTTTTAGTATATTTCAATTAGCGTATGTGTCTCTTCACTGGGGTCCTCCTGGAGAGCTCGCTGACCCTCTCCACTGGGGGTCTGCAGGCTGGTTTGTGTTAGTGGGCTATAAACAGTGTTATGACCCTCTTACTGAGTCTTTTCTGCTGTTAGAAATGATCTATGTGAGCGAGAGACTCGACCCAAACCAGACCCCAACCTCAACTCAGCTTCACAGTATTTACAGCCTAGACCCGACTCGGCCCAGCTGGTACTGCTGCATTTGAAACTTGAACCCAACTCAACCTGGTTTGTCTGGTTCTGCTACATTTGAATCTCGAGCTTGACCTGAACCCGAGTCTTTTCCAACCTGACCAAGCCCAACTGGTACTGCTACATTTAAACCCAGCCCAACTGGTACTGCTACATTTAAAACCCAGCCCAACTGGTACTGCTACATTTAAAACCCAGCCCAACTGGTACTGCTACATTTAAAACCCAGCCCAACTGGTACTGCTACATTTAATACCCAGCCCAACTGGTACTGCTACATTTAAAACCCAGCCCAACTGGTACTGCTACATTTAAAACCCAGCCCAACTGGTACTGCTACATTTAAACCCAGCCCAACTGGTACTGCTACATTTAAAACCCAGCCCAACTGGTGCTGCTACATTTTAAAACCCGGCCCAACTGGTACTGCTACATTTAAAACCCAGCCCAACTGGTACTGCTACATTTAAACCCAGCCCAACTGGTACTGCTACATTTAAAACCCAGCCCAACTGGTACTGCTACATTTAAACCCAGCCCAACTGGTACTGCTACATTTAAAACCCAGCCCAACTGGTACTGCTACATTTAAAACCCAGCCCAACTGGTACTGCTACATTCTAATCCCCGAGAAACTGGTTTAAACCTGGCCCCACTGGTGCAGCTACATTTAGAATCTAGCATATACCTGAATCTTTGAGACCCGAGTGGACTGGACCTGACTGGTACTGCTATGTTTAAAACCCGGCCCGACTGGTAAGGCCACGTTTAAACCTGGCCCGACTAAAACCCAGCCTGTACCTAAAGCTTTGAGGCCCAGCTGACCGGACTGGACCGGACTGGACCTGACTGGACCGGACTGGACTGGACCGGACTGGACCGGACTGGACCGGACTGGTGCTGCTAAATTAGAGTTTTAAAGTGTGAAAGTTTGTTTTGTTTCCTCAGCTGTTAAAACTGAATGTAGTGATTAGTTTACATATAAATATGTTAAATATGACTCTCACCTAACCACCTTCTCTCTTTCTCTCTTTACCATCCCTCTCTCTTTCTCTCTCTCTCTCTTTCTCAACCATGTCTCTGTCTCTTACCATCCCCCTCTCTTTCTCTCTCTCTCTCTCTTTCTCAACCATGTCTCTCTCTCTTACCATCCCCCTCCCTCTTTCTCTCTCTCTCTCTCTCTTTACAATCCCTCTCTCTCTCTTTACCATCCCTCTCTCTATCTGCTATCCCTATCTGTCTTCCCCTTCTCCCCTATCACTCTCTCTCCCCTTCTCTCTCTCCACTGTTCCCCTCTCTCTCTCTCTCTCTCTCTCTCTCTCTCTCTCTCTCTTTTTAACATCTCTCTCTCTCTCTCTCTTTACCATTCCTTCCTTCCTCTCTCTCTCTTTTTAACATCCCTCTCTCTCTCTCTCTTTACCCTTCCTTCCTCTCTCTCTCTCTCTCTCTCTCTCTCTTTAACATCCCTCTTTCTCTTTACCATCCCTTCCTCTCTCTTTCTCTCTCTCTCTTTACCATCCCTCTTTCTCTCTCTCTCTCTCTCTCTCTACCACCCCCCCTCTCTCTCTTTACCATCCCTTCCTCTCTCTCTCTCTCTCTCTTTACCCTCCCTCTTTCTCTCTCTCTCTCTCTACCACCCCCCCTCTCTCTCTTTACCATCCCTTCCTCTCTCTCTCTCTCTCTCTCTCTCTCTCTCTCTCTCTCTCTCTCTCTCTCTCTCTCTCTTTACCATCCCTCTATCTCTCTCTTTACCACCCCCCTCTCTCTCTATCTGCTATCGCTATCTGTCTTCCCCTTCTTCCCTATCCCTCTCTCTCCCTTTCTCTCTCTCTCTCTCTCCATTTATCTCTGCCTCTCCCCTTTTTCTCTATTACTCTCTCCATCCTCTGTCCCACCATCCCACCTTTCTGTCTCCCCCATTTCTCTGTCTCGGTCTCTCTTTCTCTCTCTCTCTGTTGCTCTGTCTCTCTCCAACCCCTCTCCCTTCCTTTCTTTACCCCCTCTTTCTCACCATCCCTCCCTCTCTACATCTCCCCCTTCTCTCTTCTCTCTCTTTTTTCTCTTCTTTACCACTGTCTCAACCTCTATCCACCATCCCCCTTCTCTCTCTCTCTCTCCCTCCCTCCCTCTCTCTCTCTCTCTCTCTCTCTCCCTCCCTCCCTCCCTCCCTCTCTCTCTCTCTCTCTCTCTCTCTCTCTCTCTCTCTCTCTCTCTCTCTCTCTCTCTCTCTCTCTCTCTCTCTCTCTCTGTTTTCTCTCAGCAGAACGTGTTCAGAGACACCAGTCAGTATGTGGTTGGTGAGCTGGCGGCTCTGGAGAGTGAGCAGAGGCAGATTGACTCGCGGGCGGCTCGTGTGGAGAAGCGTCTGCGCTATCTCATGGACACAGGTACCGCGCCCAATTACGCCGCAAACAGCACCGCCAAATTGAGCGTTCACTAAAACTCTTGTGGAGTTTGGGAAGTGGTGGCGTTTGAAGCGGGGATGGAGGGGCCGGCCTTCTCTGGGCCGCCGCGATAAGCCCCCGGCTTCACGGGGGCCGATAACGCCACTGATAGCCAGCCGCTATTGAACACAGCCCGCGCAGCCGAGCGCAACACACAGCGTATATCTGCCCTTCATTGATATGCTGGAGCACAGAGAGAGAGAGAGAGAGAGAGAGAGAGAGAGAGGGAAGGAGGGAGGATGGGGGGAGAGGGGAGGGTTAGAGAGGAGGGGGGGAATAATGTTGAAATAATGCAATACACACAGATACATGCTCGCCCCCCCCCCCAACCCCACCACAACCACCCATATATATGATGTAGTTGAGCGAGAGAGGGAGAAAATAAAAAGAAAGGAAGAGAGAGCAAGAGATACAAGAAGAAAAGAAAAGGAAAAGGGGGAGAAATAGAGAGAAAAGATGTGAGGAAGAGGAGGTGAAGGGATAGACTGAAAGAGAGGAGAGAAAAAGAGATGTAGAGGGGAATAGACTGAGTGAGAAATGAGAGAAAAACAGGGAGATATGGCTGAGACAGAAAGAGAAGTGTTAAGAAGGAGGGATGGAGAGGGTGAGGATGAGACTAGAGAGAGAGAGAGAGAGGGAGGTTGGAGAGTAAGAATGAAGAGAAGAGAGAAGTAGAGAGGGAGAGAGTAGAGAGATATAGATAAGTAAAGGTGAAGAGAGAGAGAGAGGCGAAGGAGGGATGGAAAGGGAGAGGCAAAGAGTGAGGGTGAGAAAGACAAAGGGAGGGAGAAAGGGAGAAGGTAGAGAGTGAGGATGGGGTAACGGAGAGAGGGAGGGAGGGAGAAAGAGAGAAAAGAAAGGGAGGAAAAGAGAACTGTTAGAATAACACAGTACATACACACGACTGAAATTGGAGAGCGTCCAGCCGTCCAGCCGAGAGAGAGAGAGAGAGAGAGAGAGAGAGAGAGAGAGAGAGAGAGAGATGGGTTTATATGCTTCTTGGTCACATTGCCCTCATATCAAAACTATCTCTCCATTTTGTGTTTGTCAACACTCCCCCTCCTCCTCCCCCCGTCCCCCCGTCCCTCCGTGCCGCTGTCGGCTGGTCTCGAGTCTGTACACACCGGAGACATTGTGCCAGCCTGAAGGGCTTTTCACTGAGATGTGATATGAAGCTGAACCTGCGAGCCACTCAGGACACATACAGCCTCTGATACATCTGCACACTCTCATAGAGCCAGAGACCCTCGCCTCAGCCTCAGCCTCAGCCTCACCGTCTGAGGAAAACTTCAAATCTCCTAGATCACACCTTCACAGGACAATGGCCAGACATGCTGATTTGGTAATGAGAGTTAAAGGGGTTCTACCACTTTTTTGGGGTGCGTCTCAAACCCTAGTGAGTGTCTAAGTAGGCTGTCTAGGTAGTGAGTGTGTAAGTAGGCTGTCTAGGTAGTGAGTGTGTAAGTAGGCTGTCTAGGTAGTGAGTGTCTAAGTAGGCTGTCTAGGTAGTGAGTGTGTAAGTAGGCTGTCTAGGTAGTGAGTGTCTAAGTAGGCTGTCTAGGTAGTGAGTGTCTAAGTAGGCTGTCTAGGTAGGGAGCTGTGTAAGTATCAGTGTTCTCTCCTCATCTCTCCTCATAAAACAGATTACTGAGACGCTCTAGTTAGAGAGAGACTGCGTCACGGCTTGTTCCCCCCACTGCAGCACGCCACCGGTGGTTTAGCTGGTTGCTAAGTTACCAGCCGGCATCCAAAACTATAGATCAAGGCTTAAAAATCTGCTAGCATAAATGCTAATGTCTGGAGTATAAAAGTGTAAATGGTGAAGGACTCGTTACAGAGTTGATAATAAAATAATGTTTTGTGTGATTATATGACCAGAAACACATTAAAACTCCAGAGAGAATCAAAATAACTCACATTTTAAAACCACTTCACTGCTCCTAGATTAGCCTGCGGTGCATCATGGGATTGTCTTAGCGGCTGAGGAAGCGTTCGATGCTTCTTAAAATCAGGTCTAAATAAGGTTCCACAGTAGACAGTATGTTTAAGGTATGTAAGAATTGGGACAGTCTACATGTCAGGAGCGCATACTATGATGTAATATGCTGCCTATGTAGGAGCTCACTAGGATTTGAGACACAGCCATGGTGTTTACAGTGGTGGTGCTGGTGGGAACCAGGGGTCTCCATGTCTACAACACATTTCATTCATTTCGTCAAACCCACCAGTGACCCTACACGAGTAGGGTCAGTGTTTATATGAATGTTGGTGATGAAATAGTATCAGTAGACATCTGGCAGTGTATTCATAACCAGTTCATATAATAATTGTCTGTGAGGGAGCTTTAGAGGTGGACGCCTGGTTCCATTCACCACCACAGGTCTGAACAGGTCTGTAGGAGTACACTGGCTCTTTTGCCATCTCAGCCATTTTGTAATGTAGAACTTTGGAAAAATTGGTGAAATGCTCCTTTAATGTAAAGAGCTTATTAAAAAAAAAAAAAAAAAAAAAAAAAAAAAAAATATATATATATATATATATATATATATATATATATATATATATATATATATATATATATATATATATATATATATATACACACACACATACTCATACGCAGTAATATCGAAATATAGTGTACATATATATATATATATATATATATATATATATATATATATATATATATATATATATGTATGTATATATATATATATATATATATATATATATATATATATATATATATATATATATATATATAGTATATAACCATATGGGTTCATATATGGTTCTATGTATTTAGAACCATGAATGCTCAAAAACAGTGTTTAAGTGTTTATTCTTCATGATGGAGAACCTCTTGTACATGGTTCTTTACAGACGTGTCTCTAGAATGGAGCATGTTGCACCAAACCTCTGTCAACCAAAGTCATTTAATTATGAAGAAATTTTGAAAAATCAGTGGAGTTCCCCTTTAATAGCTGGTCACAATAGCTCTTGTTATGTTAGCCTCGTGTCGCTGGTGTGTAACTAATGCACCTGACGTGCTGATCAGTTACGATGGTGGTGGGGGTGGGGGGGGGCTGATGGTGGGGTGGGGCTGTAGTTTAATACTCTAATACTCTGATATACTCAAATCCACTTTGTATTTCCCTTGTTGAACCACGCTACTCTACACTTTAGTGTACTGCACCCAATTACCCCCAAACCATGGCTAATCCCCCTAATTGCATATTGAAATGACCATAAAAGACCCTCTTAAACCCACATACTCTTTCATTGAGATATTCCTAATTATTATCTCAAACTAATTATATAAAACAATTATGGATTCCTGCGCTTTGATGTCGCTGGCTGTATGTATCTGACTTCTGTGAGCGAGAGCGATACTCAGCATCGGCGCCTGCTTTTCATGTGCTGATGAAAGCGGTCATGTGGTCTGGGAGGGGAAACTGGGTCAGGACTGATTACCTTCTGATGGCTTGAGCTGACCTGTGTGCTTCCATAACTGGTTAAGTGGACGCTGTTAGGATGTGGTGTGTCCAGTCCAGGTTCAGAGTGAAACAGTGTGAGTGTCTCAGAGAAGCGATCGTGGACGTACAGTCTGAATTTAGTCTGTAGGTTATATATAGAGACGTCTCTGGTAGGATCAGGCCGAGGGGTCGACTGGTATACTGCCCCACGTGGTTGGAGGCAAATAGGCAGAAAGAAACTGTGGAAATTTAAGTTTGGCTTTCAGAGTGCTGGTCTAAGATCTAAAAGGAAGGAAGGAAAGGATGCCAAAAACTGATCCCAGATCATTCCAGCTCTGAACTACTGCAGAAGCAGGTCTATCCTATAGTATATAGATATGTCTGGTTCAAGCAGGGTTGTGGGTGAGTACTGGTAAGCTTGTGAGTGTGTGTTTGTGTACATGTATGTGTGTGTATATCTGTAGAATTGCTGATATACTACTATAGTACTCCTGATATACTACTATAGTACTACTGATATACTACTATAGTACTCCTGATATACTACTATAGTACTCCTGATATACTACTATAGTACTCCTGATATACTACTATAGTACTACTGATATACTACTATAGTACTACTGATATACTACTATAGTACTCCTGATATACTACTATAGTACTCCTGATATACTACTATAGTACTCCTGATATACTACTATAGTACTACTGATATACTACTGTAGTACTACTGATATACTACTATAGTACTCCTGATATACTACTATAGTACTACTGATATACTACTGTAGTAGTACTACTGATATACTACTATAGTACTCCTGATATACTACTATAGTACTCCTGATATACTACTATAGTACTACTGATATACTACTGTAGTAATACTACTGATATACTACTATAGTACTACTGATATACTACTGTAGTAGTACTACTGATATACTACTATAGTACTCCTGATATACTACTATAGTACTCCTGATATACTACTATAGTACTACTGATATACTACTATAGTACTCCTGATATACTACTATAGTACTACTGATATACTACTGTAGTAGTACTACTGATATACTACTATAGTACTACTGATATACTACTATAGTACTCCTGATATACTACTATAGTACTCCTGATATACTACTATAGTACTACTGATATACTACTGTAGTAATACTACTGATATACTACTATAGTACTCCTGATATACTACTGTAGTAGTACTACTGATATACTACTATAGTACTACTGATATACTACTATAGTACTCCTGATATACTACTATAGTACTACTGATATACTACTATAGTACTCCTGATATACTACTATAGTACTCCTGATATACTACTATAGTACTACTGATATACTACTATAGTACTCCTGATATACTACTGTAGTAGTACTACTGATATACTACTATAGTACTACTGATATACTACTGTAGTAGTACTACTGATATACTACTATAGTACTACTGATATACTACTATAGTACTCCTGATATACTACTGTAGTAGTACTACTGATATACTACTATAGTTCTACTGATATACTACTGTAGTGCTACTGATATACTACTATAGTACTCCTGATATACTACTATAGTACTACTGATATACTACTATAGTACTCCTGATATACTACTGTAGTAGTACTACTGATATACTACTATAGTTCTACTGATATACTACTATAGTTCTACTAATATACTACTGTAGTGCTACTGATATACAACTACAGTACTACTGATATACCACTATAGTACTCCTGATATACTACTGTAGTAGTACTACTGATATACTACTATAGTACTTCTGATGTACTACTATAGTACAACTAATATACTACTGTAGTAGTACTACTGATATACTACTATAGTACTTCTGATGTACTACTATAGTACAACTAATATACTACTGTAGTAGTACTACTGATATACTACTATAGTACTACTGAGATACTACTGAGATACTACTGTAGTAGTACTACTGTAGCACTACTGATATACTACTATAGTACTACTAATATACTACTGTGGTAGTACTACTGTAGCACTACTGATATACTACTGTAGCACTACTGATATACTACTATAGTACTACTAATATACTACTGTGGTAGTACTACTGTAGCACTACTGATATACTACTGTAGCACTACTGATATACTACTATAGTACTACTAATATACTACTGTGGTAGTACTACTGTAGCACTACTGATATACTACTGTAGCACTACTGATATACTACTGTAGCACTACTGATATACTACTGTAGCACTACTGATATACTACTATAGTAACTTCTGATATACAACTATAGTAACTACCATAAATTATTTAGTATCTGTGGTGAATTACTGAGTATCTATTATGAGCTGTTCAGTATCTGCTATAAATCCTTTAGTAACTATTAATAATTTTGGTATCTGTTGTGATGCTGGTGTTTAAATTACAGGCTTAGTTTCTAGAGCTAGATCAGGTCTCAGCTGAGACTAAACAGAGCCTCTGCTGAAGATCCACTCCCTGCTCTTGTTTTGTCCAGGACTAAGCTTAATCCATGTCTGGCAACCGAGCTCTCAGAGTTTAAGAGCTTTAAACTGATCACTGATCTTGCGTGACACTTTTCGGGGAAAGACCGGCCTTCAATTAATTCACTCGTCCTTTCTTTCCTCCGTTCACTCATTCATTTCATTATACGTGGGATAGGTATAAACCTTTTAACTTCTTGTTTCTCTCTCTCTCTCCCTCTCTCTCTCTCTCTCTCTCTCTCTCTCTCTCTCTCCCTCTCCCCACCCCCCCTCCTTTTCTCCCCCCTCCGCTCCCTCCTAGATTAGGCTCTGTGCTGAATTCACTGGCGTTTTTCTGTTGCGTCGGCGCTCCCCAGAAGAATTCACAGTAATTGGGCTGCTTAATTTATTTACTGGGCGCAGTTCACAGCACATTAGAGAACGGAGATAATTGAACAAGAATTGTCAAGTGTCTTCTGATATCAGGCACATTACAGAAGGGAACGCGCATAAAAACTCCATTTCTATGCAACCATTGTTTATGGTAATTAAGTACACAGATTTATTCCTTGGTTGCCTTCCAAGCTTATGGCAAGCGCTATTGTTGTCCTCTATTAATATGTAATCAGTAAATAGTTTAATTTTCTAATCTGCAGTTGGAGAATTCACTTTCTAACAACTCTTAATTACGGCGGTGCCCTAATGATGCGGGCGCCAGTGGGCCCGGGCTACCGTAAACGGAGGGGCGGCTCCAGGGGAGCGGCCGTTCCACCCCCCACCCCCCCCACTCACCCCCACAAGCTTAATGAACTTGTTATTCTTTCACTAGAGGGAGCAGTGTCCTTCACACCCTGGAAAAAACTGAAGAAATAAAAGGCTTCAGCATCCACAAACACATTTTATATATGTACTGACCACCAGTATAGGCTCATATATGTACTGACCACCAGTATAGGCTCATATATGTACTGACCACCAGTATAGGCTCATATATGTACTGACCACCAGTATAGGCTCATATATGTACTGACCACCAGTATAGGCTCATATATGTACTGACCACCAGTAGAGGCCATATATATGCTGACCACCAGTATAGGCCCCATATATGTACTGACCACCAGTATAGACCATATATGTACTGATCATCAATATAGGCGTTGTATATGTACTGATCACCAGTAGAGACCATATATGTACTGACCACCAGTATAGACCATATATGTACTGATCACCAGTATAGACCATATATGTTCTGATCACCAGTATAGACCATATATGTACTGACCACCAGTATAGACCATACATGTACTAACCACCAGTATAGACCATACATGTACTGATCACCAGTATAGACCATATATGTACTGACCACCAGTATAGACCATATATGTACTGATCACCAGTATAGACCATATATGTTCTGATCACCAGTATAGACCATATATGTACTGACCACCAGTATAGACCATATATGTACTGATCACCAGTATAGACCATATATGTACTGACCACCAGTATAGACCATATATGTACTGATCACCAATATAGACCATATATGTACTGACCACCAGTATAGACCATATATGCACTGACCATCAG
>CM038712.1:4252642-4272642 GCA_021613375.1 Megaleporinus macrocephalus
TTCTGGTTCCATAGGCTCGCTTTGGAAGTTGAGAAGTTGTTGGCCTCTCCTGTAAAGTTGCAGTTTCAGACATACTTGATGATTTTTGATGACTTTTATTTTGTCTGCATCGTTTAAACGCAGCTGCTTTGTATGATCATTTCGATTTCAGTGAACGGACCAATAGAAATGCTCCGAAATGGCCTGGAAGAAATTCTGGTTCCATTGACTTGCATTGAAAAAGTGAAGACAGCTTCTGGCCTCTCCTGTGAAAGGTGTACTTGTTCGTCATTGGCTAGCGACGACACAGGCCTGCGGTTTACATCGTTTTTATCATGTTTCCCAGTGTGCAAAAGTTTGGGCACCCTTTCCAAGGCCGAAAATGCGTCCGCCACACCGTGTCCAGTGTAAACAGATCTCGTGCACTCGGGATGCGTAGGCGGTGACTTAATTTCACGTGACGTGACGGCTCGCCTGCTCGTCCAGCGCGAGATAATCGTTCAAAGAGAGACAAGAAATGTGAATAAATTGCTCTCTCTCTCTCTTTCTCTTTCTCTTTCTCTCTCTCTCTCTCTCTCTCTCTCTCTCTCTCTCTCTCAAAGAGAGCCGGGGGTCAGCGCTCCATCGCCGGCCTTACGTAATCTCCAAGGCCCGGTTTGTATGTTGAAGCAGCAAAAACAATTTAATTAGTTAAGTTGCACTGACTTTGCTCCCCCCTGCTCAACTCCTCCCCCCCCACACACACACACCATCAGCTTTTCCCACATGTGAGGCTTTTTTTTCCCTCTCTTTCTCCTTTCGGTCTGGTGTCAGCCTTTCAAACATTCTTTAACAGTTGGATGAAAGGGGATTTTTAGGAAGATTAGGGAACGGGATCCTCCAGGCATTGTCTGAAAATCTTAAGATAAAACGCGCGGGGTGGATGGAGTTTGGTGGGGGGGGCGAAGGGGTGGAGGGGGGTAGTAAAGAGATGGGGGTTGTTGGTTGGAGGCTTCTGCACTGAGAGATGTGTAATTTTGATTTATTTATTTTTATTTTTATATCCAGTGATGACGCTCTCTCTTTGCTCCACACCCCTCCCTCCATACCCTGGCTTCCTCTCTCTCTCTCTCTCTCTCTCTCTCTTTTACTCACTCTATCTCACTCTATCCCTCTCTCCTCCTCCTCCCCGTGGCCTTGCCGTCCTTTAAATTGTTGGTGCGAAGTTAAGTTAAACGCTGCTAACGTGCGGCGTCGCGGGCAGCCAGCGATACGCCTGATTAGCATTTTTTTCTCTAAAAAAAAAAACAAAAAACGGGGTGTTGGGGGGAGGAAGGAGGGGGGGGGTGGTCTAACAATGACGCCGCTTATTATAATCTCTCTTTTATTGAAGCATCTCGAGGCCTTTTCATCACCGCCTCTCCGGCTGCCGTTCCAGTAGCACTCAGCCAAAGCTTCCAGTGTCTCGCCCCAGCAAAGCTGCTCTGGCACCCACAAGCAGACACACAGACCCACTCGCCGCCAAAACTCCACTGATCCGGCCCCCCCCCCTCTGTCTTTTTTTATTTATTTATTTATTTTAATGCTTTTCTGGGGCGTCGCATGCTTTCAGTCTTCATTTTCAACCTTAAAGGGGAACTCCACTAACAATTAGATAGTTAGGATGTAAACAGAGGCAGATGTGAGGTGAGATGCCTCAGTCAGAAGAGTCAGGGCTGCTCACAGTGGTGGTGAATGGAACCAGACGTCCGCCTCTAAAAAGCTCCCTCGTTGAAAGATATTAGATGACTTTGAATGCATTGCCTGGTACCACTGGTTTATTATAAGGGTCCTAACAGTTTAATATTATTAAATTACTATTGAAATTACTATTTATGTTAGCCTTTAATACCGAGTGTTAAATTTGAGGTTACTCTTTGGGAGATATTTGTTTTTCTTTGTTGGGTTTGATAGTAAATAAATAGTTTGTGTTGTAGACACAGTTGACCCCTGGTTGCCATCGCCACCACTGTTAAAAACATTGTGTATATTTGTGTTGTAGACATGGAGACCCCTGGTTACCTTCACCACCACTGTAAACACCATCTGAACCAGACGTCCTCCTCTAAAAGCTCCTCACAGAAAGTTCTTACAGTAGATGTTATAAATACACTGTCTGATTCTGAGACTCTGTTTATGATAGTTTAGAGAAGATCTCAGTCTTAAACTCTATTCATGGTGGAGGGATACATGTAGCCGCTGTGAGGTTCAAAAATAGTCCCTATAGAAAACCTAGCATTTTAAGATTTTTCAGTATTTTACCACCAACACTCCGTATATAAACACTCAGAAGACGCTTGTAGCTTCACTGGTGGGTTTGATTGTAAATACAATGTGTGTATTTGTGTTGTAGACATGGAGACCCCTGGTTACCATCATCACCAGTGTAAAGAATATCACCACCACTGTAAACACCACCTCTAAAACCTCCCTCGCAGAACGTAATTATCTGATCAGAAGCTTGTCTTACTCGGAATTTCACAGAAATGATCTAATTGTTTGAGCGAAGGCAAATATGAACAAACATCTGTCCCATCTGGAGAACATCCCACAGTTCTGGACGTCTAAGCAGCTGAAAAAAAAAAGTTTTTAATGATACCACTTACATACTCGAGTATAGTAATAATTATTAATACTTTAACAAGGATTTTACGTTAAAAAACCTTTAAAAATTGGTGGAGTTCCCCTTTCAAGTCCCCCTCCCAGTCGTTTGCTTGTTTAACCTCATTGCTTTCTGCGGCTTCCCGTCACGTAAGCCCGGCTCGATTAAATGATAGCTGCGCTCAGCCCGAATTGAGACCTGGGCGTAAAGCCCGTGGTGGTGCGCGGAAGCTCGTTTGCATAATTGATCATTATTTGGTTTACAAATCGTCCGCCGACCACGTAATTGAATTTGAGCAATGCGCTCGGTTAATGGAGCTTTTCATATGGTAACTGATTAAGACGCACTTTACAATTAAGTGTGATGGCGCGGGGGGCTGGCCTGTAATTAGGGCTTTCACGTGCTAACAGCCCTGCTATGCTAGCCCAGTTGTTGTTCATTTGCCTTTGTATGGGCCTCTCCGGGCCGCGCATTCCCGGTGGCTCGCTCCGTCACCTTTATCAGCCCGGCCCCCTCTTCCTCCGCATCCCAAAGCACGGCCAGCCAAACCGGCTAATGGAAACGGCCGCTCACGGCCCATTGTTCCTCCGTTAGCTCGCTGAGGAGGCCGAGATGGAGAGATAGGGCGGGAGCGGAGTTTCTGTACTTACAGTAGGGAGGAGACTCATTATCAATTTGTCCTTAAGCAAACCTGAGAGGGAGGGAGGGACGGAGGGGGTGAGCTAATCAGGGAGGGGCAGAACAGCGGGGGTAGAATCCACAGTGCACATGTGGAAAGGAAAGCTAATAGTGTTAGCACATCCATTACTCCCGCAGCCTAATTCATTAAGCAAATTGGGCGGTAACCGTGTTGGCCCTGTTGAAATGCGTGCAATATGACACTGCTCAAATTTGTTCTAACACATGGCCCAAGGCGGCGGGGGTGTGTGTGTGTGTGTGGGGGGGGGTCCTACCATGGGGGGAGGGGACAATTATGCAAAGAGGAACCCAGGAGGGGGATCGCGACAATATACGCACACTGGAGGCGCCTTCCGTTCAGAGTTATCTTATTTCTCTTCTTCTCTTTATTAGCCGTAGACCACCGCAGCATGCTTCTCCGTCTGCAGGCTTTGTCTGCGCAGTCGATGCCGGGAAGCAAACCAGGACTTTTTGGGTTGTTTCACGTGCAGTGGTGGTGAATGGAACCGGACGTCCACCTCGAAAAGCTCCCTCACAGTAAACGGTTATAAATACACAGTTTGAGAAGGTCTGAGTATTCATGGCGGAGGGATACATGCAGGGTGCTGTGAGGCAAATTATAGTCCCCAAAGAAAATTAATTGTTACTTCCAGATTTTAAGATCCCCCAGTTACCATCACTCTAAACATCTAAACCAGACGTCCACCTCTAAAAGCTCCTCACAGAAAGTTCTTACAGTAGATGTTATAAATACACTGTCTGATTCTGAGATACTGTTTATGATAGTTTAGAGAAGATCTCAGTCTTAAACTCCATTCAGGGTGGAGGGATACATGCAGGACGCTGTGAGGCAAAATATAGTTCCCAAAGAAAATGTATTATTATTTCCAGAGTTATCAGTAATTTACCATCAACACTCCGTATATAAACACTCAGAAGACACGTGTAGCTCCACTGGTGGGTTTAATAGTAAAAACATTGTGTATATTAGTGTTGTAGACATGGAGACCCCTGGTTACCATCACCACCAGTGTAAAGAATATCACCACCACTGTAAACACCTCCTCTAAAATCATCCTCACAGAACGTTATTACACTAATCAGATCAGAAGCTTGTCTTACTTAGAATTTCACAGAAATGGGTGGAATTCCCCTGTAATGATCTGTACTTGTCTGGACGAAGGCAAATATAAACAAACATCTGTCCCATCTGGAGAACATCCCACTTCTCAGGTGGGCAGCAGGGAGTTCTGGACGTCTGAGCAGCTGAAAAAGTGAGTGTAGCAATTATAGCAGTCCCGGTTTTAATGATACCACTTACATACTCGAGTATAGTAATAATATTAATACTAAAACATATATATATATATATATATATATATATATATATATATATATATATATATATATATATATATATATATATCAGGTGTAAAATAAGAGGAAAATATATATATTATATATAATATATTAATATATAAAGAACTTATTGCTGCTATAGGACCAAAACCTTTTATCTTCATATTTTATTGTTGTACAGGTTTCCACATGATCTGATGTATTTCTGTGTAAACTTTGTGTTGAATGAACTAAAAATTCTGGTTCCATTGACTTCCATTAAGGTAAAGTATGTTTTTTATGTCTACTGTGAAGTTATGGGAGAGAGTTCAGTTTCCGAATTATCACCTGCACTGAAGCTTAAGAACGCTCTGTTCTGTAGAGTTACAACATATTTTACTTTAATGGAAGTCAATGGAACCAGAATTTTTAGTCCATTCAGCACGTGGTTTACACACAGATACTTTCAGATCATGTGGAAACCAAAGAAACCAAAATGAATATATATATATATATATATATATATATATATATATATATATATATATATATATATATATATATATATATATATATATATATATATATATAGTATCAAATAGTAAAACTTTACAGGAGAGGACAAAAACATCTTTATGTTGAGTTAAAGAATTTTCTACAAGCCGTTTTGGAGTATTTTTGAGTTTTTTACAGAGTAAGAATGTTCGGTAACCTCTGGTTTGTATTAGAATGTATGTATGAAATAACCACTGTAACCAGGGGGGGCTCAAAACGCAGTGCAGCCCCCTCTTCACACACTTAAAATAACAAATATACTTTTTTTTTCTCCAATCAAACATATAATATATATTATACACTATAACAATAAAAAATTCATATCTACATGCAGAGGAAATAAATAAACAAATACTACATTAAGGTCTCAATCCTCAAATGCTGGAGTTTTGACAGTTAGAAATAGAAGAAATTTATTTTATATAATTGTGAGGCCCCTTATGACCGTATACTGCCTGTATAACTACTTACAATTAACTTACTAATATCTAAACCTGTATCTACATGTTTTTTAGATTTTTATTTTACTTTTCTACATTATTTGAACACGACCACCATTCTTTATATCCTGTTCAAATAATGTAGAAAAATAAAATAAATATCAAAATAAATGTAGATGCAGGTTATATATATATATATATATATATACATTGTGTAAAAATAATGATAAATGGACCAATGGATCCATTAATTTAATGGTTGTTTTGCTTGTTTTTCTTTGGGCAGTGACTACAGACATATATATATATAATTTTTTTTTTTTTTTTTTTTTTTAATTTATATTTATTTATTTATTTATTTTATTATTAATTTTCCACTATTTGATCATCATTTGAGTACGTTTTACATTGTTTTACAGTATCATGATTAATGGACCAATAGAAATGCTCTAAAATAGCTTGGAAAAACTTCTGGTTCCATTGACTAACATTGGAAGTAAAGTCAGTTTTACTTTAAAGTCAGACACTTGTTTTTCTTTGGACAGTAATTATATATATATATATATATATATATATATATATATATATATATATATATATATATATAGTGATGGTGGTGTTTTGGTCACACTGTCTGTTGGGAGCAGCGAGCATGTTTGGCGGAGTGGGACTTGGTTACAGTGGGGCGTAAAGGAGGGTCCAACTGAACGGCTTCCATTTGGCTGCGTAGAGATTTTTTTTTTCTTTTGGTGACTTCATGCCGACTCAGATACATATGCATGTCTTCCTTCTCCTGTCCTGGAGGGGCTCTCTTTTACATGCACCCCCCACCGCCCCCCCCCCCATGCCAACAGGCCTCTCCTCTGTCAGCTAATCAGTGCCTCAGATAGATGCATTGTGGCCCTATGCAAATCTATTTACATTGGAATAGGGCACTCGGGGGATGCTGAACCGCCGCACCGGAGTCTGAAGGAAGAGAAACCCAAGGCCAACAAATAAATGAAAGTTTGCCCAAATCCGGGAGATAATGGGCACTGTGTTCAGACTAACCACGGAGGAGAGATAAACGCGGGGATTACTTGGGGGTTTTGCATCAGTTGCTTTCTGCTGGGTGGCCTCACTTGTCAAAAAAAGAGTCGGGGGGGAGAAAGAGAGAAGGTAAAAGAAAGAAAAGAAGAAGGGGAAGAAAAAAAACGTTTAACGCGAGGACATTCACATGGCACATTGAGAAAAGGAGTACGGCTAATTCCATCAAAGCTGGAGAAATCAAGTATTAATTTATGCCCCCCGCTCCCCCTCGCGGCTATTGTGGCTGTGATTGTTGATCACTTCGGTAACATCTGGTCTTGGTCACTTTCGGGGGCTGGATGGCATCGAGCCCACCAAACGGCCCCAACGTGGAGCCGTGAGATCATTGGGGTCTGTAGCAGCCATGCCTTAGAATGGCCGTATGAATAGAAACTGAAGGAATTCGCAGTATCACCTTCACAGTGCTCGGAGTTTATATCTTCTGTAATAACTGTGTAGTTACACATGAACAACTATGTAACTACTAGTGATGTAGCCGCTGTTATAGATTACAGCAGTACAGCTTATGTAGTTACACATTATCAATTTATTTACTTTGACTCGCATAATCGTATCTCAAGTATCTTGAGTTATAACAGCATATTTTCTATTGTGTTATAACACAGTAATAATATGAGTATTATTACATTTGCAGTTAGCAGATGTCTTTTCCAGGACATTAAGGTGGACATTTCCAGTATAATAAGCCTTAATGTAAGTTATTACACATTTATAATGCGGGAAAAGACATCTGAAAACAAAAGCGCTGATCGCACACATAATTAATTTACTATTCATATTACTAACCAGTGGAGTTAGTCATGTTATTACACTCATGTTATTAACCAATAGGATTATCCTCATGTTATTAGCCAATGGAATTACACTCATTATTAATCAATGGAATTGCACTCATGTAATTACACTCATGTTATTAACCAATAGAATTACACTCATTATTAACCAATGGAATTACACTCATGTTATTAACCAATGGAATTACACTCATTATTAATCAATTAATTTGCACTCATGTAATTACACTCATGTTATTACACTTGTGTTATTAACTAATCTAATTACATTCATTATTAACCAAAGGAATTACACTCATGTTATTAACCAATGGAATTACACTCATTATTAATCAATTAATTTGCACTCATGTAATTACACTCATGTTATTAACCAATGGAATTACATTCATGTTATTAACCAATGTAATTACACCCATGTTAATGAAAATGGAATCACATGCATGTTATTAACAAATGTAATTACACCCATGTTAATAGCAATGGAATCACATGCATGTTATTAACAAATGTAATTACACCCATGTTAATAACAATGGAATCACATGCATGTTATTAACAAATGGAATTGCACCCATGTTAATAACAATGGAATCACATGCATGTTATTAACAAATGGAATTACACCCATGTTAATAACAATGGAATCACATGCATGTTATTAACAAATGGAATTGCACCCATGTTAATAACAATGGAATCACATGCATGTTATTAACAAATGGAATTACACCCATGTTAATAACAATGGAATCACATGCATGTTATTAACAAATGGAATTGCACCCATGTTAATAACAATGGAATCACATGCATGTTATTAACAAATGGAATTACACCCATGTTAATAACAATGGAATCACATGCATGTTATTAACAAATGGAATTACACCCATGTTAATAAGAATGGAACTACATGCATGTTATTAACAAATGGAATAGCATGAGAGTAAATGTGTTGTTACAGTGGAGGTACTCTTATGTAATAACATGATAAAAAATAGAAGTGTAACTACATAAGCTGTGCTGCTGTAATCAGTCTGTAACAGAGGCTACATCACTAGCAGTTACATTATTGTTCATGTGTAACTACACAGTTATTACACACACATATAGTGTTATAAATTTGCAAAGTATTTGGCCACTCCTGGTCAGGAATCGAGAGTTTGCAGATTAAAATAATAAATAAGCTGTAATACACAAATACTGTATATTACTCTAATATACACTCTATTACTGTATATTACTCTAATATACACCCTATTACTGTATATTACTCTAATCTACACTCTATTACTGTATATTACTCTAATCAACACTCTATTACTGTATATTACTCTAATCAACACTATTACTGTATATTACTCTAATCTACACTCTATTACTGTGTATTACTCTAATATACACTCTATTACTGTATATTACTCTAATATACACCCTATTACTGTATATTACTCTAATATACACTCTATTACTGTATATTACTCTAATATACACCCTATTACTGTATATTACTCTAATATACACTCTATTACTGTATATTACTCTAATATACACCCTATTACTGTATATTACTCTAATATACACTCTATTACTGTATATTACTCTAATATACACCCTATTACTGTATATTACTCTAATATACACTCTATTACTGTATATTACTCTAATATACACCCTATTACTGTATATTACTCTAATCTACACTCTATTACTGTATATTACTCTAATCAACACTCTATTACTGTATATTACTCTAATCAACACTATTACTGTATATTACTCTAATCTACACTCTATTACTGTGTATTACTCTAATATACACTCTATTACTGTATATTACTCTAATATACACCCTATTACTGTATATTACTCTAATCTACACTCTATTACTGTATATTACTCTAATCAACACTCTATTACTGTATATTACTCTAATCAACACTATTACTGTATATTACTCTAATCTACACTCTATTACTGTGTATTACTCTAATATACACTCTATTACTGTATATTACTCTAATCTACACTCTATTACTGTGTATTACTCTAATATACACTCTATTACTGTGTATTACTCTAATATACACTCTATTACTGTATATTACTCTAATCTACACTCTATTACTGTGTATTACTCTAATATACACTCTATTACTGTGTATTACTCTAATCTACACTCTATTACTGTGTATTACTCTAATATACACTCTATTACTGTTTATTACTCTAATATACACCCTATTACTGTGTATTACTCTAATATACACTCTATTACTGTTTATTACTCTAATATACACTCTATTACTGTATATTACTCTAATCTACACTCTATTACTGTATATTACTCTAATATACACTCTATTACTGTGTATTACTCTAATATACACTCTATTACTGTGTATTACTCTAATATACACTCTATTACTGTATATTACTCTAATATACACTCTATTACTGTGTATTACTCTAATATACACTCTATTACTGTATATTACTCTAATATACACTCTATTACTGTATAATACTCTAATATACACTCTATTACTGTGTATTACTCTAATGTACACTCTATTACTGTATATTACTCTAATGTACACTCTATTACTGTGTATTACTCTAATGTACACTCTATTACTGTATATTACTCTAATGTACACTCTATTACTGTATATTACTCTGTATATTTGCTGATTTTAACACAATTTTATTTTAATTTTCAGCAAATAAATAGAGATTTTGTGCTGAAATTTAAACCGTAATTGACGGTTAGCGAATGTTCTCTCTGTAGTTTGACTGTTTGTGGTTTCCTTCAGAAGAACTGGCAACCCTGGTACAGGTGTGAGGGGGCCGGTTAGCTTCTCTTTAGATCAGAAATACTTCAGTGAGAACTTTTTGTGGCTGAAATTAAAATTTTAAGCTAAACGACTAAACACTTTAAAACCCGCGTCCGCTTCCTCAGACGCTCCCTCAGACGCTTCCTCAGACGCTCCCCGAGTTTCCGCCTCTCCGGCCCGACGCTCGTGAAGGTGTGTGAGAGATGCTGAGATGTGCAGTTTGAATGGGGGGCTTTGAGGGGCAACAGATTATGACTCGTATGGCGTCCCCTCCCAGCTCGGGGGGGAAATGAGCTGTTGACATTCTTCGGGGTCATCGTCCGAGATAGCAGGCCGACCACCAGGATCTACCCGATAAACCCACCCGACTAGACCTTTATCCGTTTCACTACAGCCGGGAGAGGTGGAGGCGAGACGGAGGCCGTCAGCGGCGTGGCTGGTGTGTGTGTGTGTTGTTTCTCCTCCCTCTGAGCCGGAGCCCTCGGCTTTTAGCCAGCCGAGAAGGGGGGACGCCGAAATGATATTTGCACACTTTCTGAGCAAACGTATGTCAACACGTTTTCAGACAGCTATTAAAGACCCAATCAGGAGCAGCGTGGGGACCGCGGCGGGATTAGCTCAGTATTTACAGGCGGCGAGCTAAACGTGCCTGCCGCTGTTTGCTGTTGGGAACCCACCGCTGTCGTACTGAAACCCACCGCTGTCGTACTGAAAGCTCAGGCTTTGAACTGCAGCAGCTGCTGACTCGGACGTTAAAGTGATAGTTCAGCAGAAAATTCACCTCCTCAGTCCAAACCTGGACAAAACATGAGGCTCACTTCTCGTGAGCTCAGTAAGTAAGCTTAGCTAGGGGCTGCCTAGGGCCACCCAGGGCCTCATGAGCCAAGGGCCCCATGAAAATAGAGATCTGATGTCATGTCCAGGTAGAACCTGTTACAATGATGCACTATATATATATATATATATATATATATATATATATATATATATATATATATATACATAAAGAGAGAGAGGAGAGATAGATAGATATAAATATATAAATGTGTATATTTGCATATTGTTGCTGTCCAAAGAAAAACAAGTAGGGGCCAAAAATAGCCATTATTTTCAACGTTAGTCAATGGAACCAGATTTTTTCCTGGTTTTGGAGCATTTCTATTGTGTTTATGTATGTATGTATGTATATACATTTCTCTGCATCATTTGAATGCAGCTGCTGTCGTTTACATTATGTATTTCATGATAAATGGACCAATAGAAATGCTCCAAAATAGCCTGGAAAGAATTTCATTGGTTCCATAGACTAACATTGGAAGTGAAGACAGTTTTTGTCCTCTCCTGTAGAGCAACTATTTTGGAGATATTTGTTTTTCTTTGAGCAGAGACGCTGTATTTATATATTTATTTATTTATTTATTTATTTATTTATGTAAGAGCTGAATAGTTATTTGCGGTTGTAAAGATTATTTTTAGTCAGTACAGTGACGGTCATGGTTTAATGGACTATTGTAGTTGTGACGACACAGCTGTGCATAGTAACTACTTCCATTTACTGGAGTACATGTACTGCTGGGTTTGTACTCTGCTGAGTATTTACTAAAAGTAACACTTTTACTTCTACTGAAGTATTGTAGTGAGTATTAGTGAGTAAAGGAATCTATTTTTTACTTACTTCTGTTTTGTTGTTGGCCTGTTCTGCTCTGTGATTGGTCACATCTCTGATTTGGAGCTTATAAGTGTAGTAAAACTGGAGCCACTGGATTTACCAAGAAGCTCCACTGCAGTTCTGTAAGTTTCTGAGTACTTAAGTAGTTTTAACCTGATATACTTGTATACTTTTCTGAAGTTTTTTATATGAAGGTACTTACACTTAGTATTAGTATTTTACTCAAGTATCAGTACTTTTACTGGAGTATTGTTTAGACTACTCATCCCACCTCTGCAGGCGTGTAAAGACAGACTGGTGTGGTGGAGCCAGTTAAGCAGGGATGTACAGTCTAGAGACTATAGATGCTAGTATAGATGCGTCCAGTGTTATAATCACTTCTCCGAGTTGCTAACTATATTTTTTAAAGTGTAATACGTGACACAAGTTTATTAATCTTATAATAGCTTTAAATCAAAATGAGAAACATTAACTAGATTTAACATAGAGTCCCCAGAATCACTAACTTCAGCCCTTAGCTTAGCATTGTGCTAACTACCTTTCACCTACCTGCTTCAAACTGTGTGGAGATGGAGCGTAAACTCAATTACATGTGCTGGTGTTGTTTCTGACCCTATTTATTATTTATATTACTGCATAACAGTGAGGAGAATTGGAATTTTATAAAAAATTGTTTTTATTTAAGTTCACACCCACCGTTAATCCCTAAGGAAGCTGTTGGACGACTTTGTGGTCGTCGTTTTAGGAGCTCACAGTCATAATTACATTAATTTATTGATTATCTATATGTGTAGACCTTGTTTAAAAGCCTAGTTCATATTCATTTGCATAAAAATGTGGCAGGAGCAAAAGTTTTGGCCCATTTTTTAAATTTAACATATATTTAGTTAATAGAAATCATGCTCCAGCAACCTTGGGGAGGGGGGGGGGGTCATACCACGTGAATGTATACGTCAAAGGCAGGCAGCTACATCACGGTTCTCACCGGATGACGTCCAGTTTCCATCTTTTAAAAAAAAAAATATATATAAATATATATAATTTTTTTTCTCCCCCATAATTCTCTTGTGTAACCCAGGGCTGGCGTAGCCCCCCCCCCCCCCCCCCCCCAACTCCCCCGCTGTGCGGTAGACCCGGCGGAAAGACAAAAGCACAATGAAACAGAGAGCTTACCACCAACCGCTCACACTGGAGCTCTAGAGTAGGCCGGCTATACATCCCGGCCTCTCCAATTCTGTCCCGATGCTAATGAGCCGGCTCTGATCTTTCCTCCGCTTCCCGTGTTTTCAACATCTTCAAGGACCACATGGCGCTAGCAAAATAAAGACAACTAAATGAGAATTTTTAACGCTTTTTGTGTCGGCTACTCGGAGCCTTTCAGCCAGCTCACTCATTTAATCTTCCCTCCGAGAAAGAAAGAAAGAAAGAAAGAAAGAAAAGGGGGGGGTAAAATAGAAGAAAGGGGAAAAAAAGGTAAAATGTGCAACAAGGAGTTGGAGATGGCGAGAGAGTGGGAGGGGCTTCGGTGGGGGAGGGTTTGAGGTGTTGCTAACTTTTGCTTTCTGGGATATAAAATTAATGTGTAATTATTATTATTATTATTATTATTATTATTATTTATTGATCTTGTTTGCTTCCCGAGTCTGTGTTTATAAATTAATGAATATATTTATGAATTATTTTCAGGGAATGACACAAACGTGTGAACTCGTAGCTTCGACCACGGCTCAATAATATCACTGACACGTCCCGCACACCGTCCACTTGAAAGGTCCCAAACAAGGGCGAGAGATAAAGGGTGAAAGAAGGCCAGGGCTGGCCGCGGGTCCCCCGCCGGCCGCTCAGCCTCTCTCTTTAATAGCGGCGTTCTCTATAAAAGCCACTGGGAAGTACCTCACATTAGCTCTGAGGATCACTAGTTAATAGGATGATGTCTTTTAGCTTTTGTTATGAGATTATTAACCGGGATAGGTTTCTCTTCTCATCCCAGCCACGACTTGGAGAGCCTGTTGAGCACAAGTGCTAAAATACGGTGTCCCCCGCTATTGTCCCCGGTCCGGCCATTGTCCGGCTCCTTTTAATGAGACACCTATTTCTGAGGGCTCCACCAGGTGATCTTGCTTTTTAGCCCTCTCTCGTCCGCCACTCGTCTAATATTAATTACCTGAAGTGTCCCGCTTTCTTCCCGAGGCCCTTCAGCCGGGCCGCTCCGCGTTTAGCGCCGAGGATGAGATGATAGTCAACATGAGGACGAGGGCGGAAGAATAGGCTGCGGGTTGCGGGGTTTCCACCCCGAGACGCCAAAGAGCGCCTGGGTTGTTCAGTGCGAGACCGAATGTTTAATTTGATGACGGTAGGAAGACGTGGACGTGGACGCGGACGCCTAACTAGCCGGGACTACTGTACCCGTATCAGATTGAAGGTGAATGTGTCTCCTGCGTGCTGCGTCCCGCGTTGTGCGGCTCTTTAAGACGTGGTCCGCGCGCTTGTAATGTAAACTGTCTGTCCAGGCCCTCGTGCTCGGAGCCAGGGCGAGATAGTGGCCGGGCCGCCCAGGGATTAAGGCTAGAGGTGCAGCCCCGGCTAGCCGATAGTCTGTCAGGCCGTGATAATGTTTATTGATTAAAAAAACACGCAGTTTAATAGAGTGGGGGGTTGTGGACAGAGATGGACGTATTTGTGATTGCTGGAGGTTGACGGACTGAGCCGGGCGAAAAAATTCATATTGCCTGCACTTCGGCTCCGTGTCAAATATGGAACGCCGCCGCCGCCGCAGCTGGAAGCCCCGTGTCTAGAAAACAGTCCTTAAATAAAAAATAAAAGGAGAAAATATTAATTTGTGCTTTTCTGTTGCTCCATCATAAACCACATATATATATAATCTCCTTGTGGAAACACCCCAGTATTATTATCAGTTCTCATCTAATACCTGCTTTGACTGCTCAGTACTTCATTAAGCTAAATCAAGATTTGCTGCTGAAGGAACTGAACTCATTCATACAATGTCTGGGGCGTCCAGGAGAAATCTGGAACCTAACTTTGTTCTTCAAACTGGATCAAGATCTGATCTACTTCTCTCACAATAACATATTCATGTTACTTTGTATTGTATGTAGGATTATTTACATCTGTTCTAATCAGATCTGGTGGTAAAATACAGTTATTGATCAGATAAAGACAATCAGCTTAGGGTCCTCAGACTATCTATCTATATATATATATATATATATAATATACATACAATATACATACAGCTGCTGACTAAAGAGAAGCAAGTATGTTAACGTGTCAGCAGAACCCAAAAAAAAAAAAAATATATATATATATATATATAAAATATATATATATTAGTTAGATAGACAACTAAGTTCATTATTTCATTATTTAAAACAAATTATTGGAATGTTTATACGTATAATATCATACATATATTAGAATGAAAATAAAAATAAATGCAGTAAAGATAAACATCCTAAACTGCAAATTTAGAAATGTTTTGAAAACAAACACATTTTCACATTTAAAATCACCAATTATTTTTATTTGTGTTCGTTTATGTTTATTCTACTATTACAGCAAAACTTATGGTGCTACTACTGTATGTTCATGTAGGAAAGATTTTCAAACATTTCTGTTTCTATTCTTAATCTGTTTCTATTCTATGTCTGTCTTTTCTATTACTATTTCTCTTCTCTTTCAAATTCTATATCTATTTGTATTCTGTGTAAATTTCTGTTCTAAATCTGTTTCTATTTCTTTCTCTTATCTATTTCTGTTTTGGTTTCTAAACCAAAACAGCAGCTTTTTAAAAAAAAAATTATTTTATTTTTTTTACATAATGTGAAAAAACCTGTTGTCTTTTATATTGTGTGTAAATTTCATGATACTGGGACTGAAAGAAATTACCCAACAATCCTGGTTTGTTACAAATGACATTAATATATATATATATATATATATATATATATATATATATATATATATATATATATATATATAGTGTAAAGTGACCAGCTGTCCTTTATGTGCTGAATGGACTGATTAGAAATAAATACTAAATACTTAAAATAAATATTTTCTCCTTTAACCTCCATTAAAATGTATGAATGTTACTAATTAGCATGAAAACACATGCAGGTGAATATATTACAGTAAAGATCGGAGTGTCTGAGGTCTAGACACAGTGAAACCCTGGTGTATATAAAAGCAGTATTTAGTAATATATGTTCTAATATTTGGCTAATAAAAAGCCTAATATTTTTAAGAGTGTTTAATAGAGTGTGGGACGCAGTGCTGGTGTGTGTGTGTGACTCACTGTCGTGTGAATTGAGACGGTATGTGTTCAGGTGAGCTGGGAGGAGAGTGAAGGGCGACCGCAGGAGGAGAGAAGTAAGAGAGGAGCGAGGAGCGAGGAATCTATTATGGGCGAGCTGTTTGTTTTACCCCTCCCGCGCGGAGGGGCTGGAGTGCGCGGCGTCTTGGCTGTTAGCCGGGCTGTTTGCGGAGGGCGTGTTTGCGTTCTCGGCAGCGCTGGGACGGATGAGAGCGAAGCCTCTATCTCGCCGCAGTCTCTCCCCGACACACGTTCAAACAATTACATGAAAGGATGGCACGATAACCGTGTATGTATAGCTCCGACTTTCCTCTCATTAAAAGAGACTTTGCCCGGCCCGGCTCGGCCCGGCCCGCGTCTCCCGCCACAGTTTAGGGGCCGCTTATAGTTATGAATTCTTTCTCTTAAGCCGCAGAGCAAGCAGCCGCGGGTCAATAACACCGGCCGCAATTGAAATCTTTGTCGTCGGGGTTGGGGCGGGGAGAGGGGGGGGGAGCGGGGGGGGCACGGATTGGAGCCTTAGTCGGGAATTAAATGGTAAGCGCTCCGTCCAGTTAGCACAGATATGTCAGCATGTTGTAATCCAGCCAGAACTTGGGCACTGAGGCCAGACAGACAACCGCTAATACCTGGAGATCCACGCGCAGTTATTTTGGCTGGAGTTATACGACGGTGGGTCGCGTCCCCGGCCGGTTTAGGGGGGACCGATGACTGAGATGCTGGCGTAGTAATTAGGGATGCTCCGGTTGTGGAATTCAGGGACGGGTTCTGATGTTTCTGAGCCTGGGCTCATCTCTGAATGGGACTGTTAGCTTTGGGAAGCTTTGTTTATTATTAATTTGGCAGTAAAATTTAAAAAGTGATGTTTTAGTACAACAGCTTAGTGTTGCTCTCAGGTTGAGTCTCGTGTTTAAAATTGGAGCATCTGTTTGAGTTCCTGATCATTAATCACTAATTTTAATAATAGCAGCAGCGGAAAGTAAGACATATGAACTTAGAAATTGTTCATCCACATAAAATGGTGGTTTTAGTGGCTAAAAGTGATTTAGCAGTAAAATTTGTTACTATGTTGACTAGTCTTACATTTCAAATTAAAGCATCTGTTCATCACTAAAAATAAAAATAAATAGAAAATATAAATTTGTTAGGATATAGATGTTATTTGTCCTTATTTATCCACAAAACAATTTGGCTAAAAGTAATTTTAAATTAATAAAGTATTGATATCTTTGCACAGTAGCTTAGCATTATTCGCACATTAAGTCAGCTCACATTTTAAAATTGATACATTTGTTCAGTTTCTGATCATTCATCACTAATATTAATAATAGTAGCAGCTAAAGACATGAACTTAGAAGTTATTTATCCTCATAAAATGGTGGTTTTAGTGGCTAAAAGTGATTTAACAGTAAAATGTGTTACTATGTTGACTAGTCTTACATTTAAAATTGAGGCATCTGTTTATTCATCACTAATACTAATAGTAGTAGCAGCAAAAAAATCAGAATTATAAACTTGATAGGATATAGATGTTAATTATCTTCACTTATCCACAAAACAATTTGGCTAAAAGTAATTTTAAATTAATAAAGTATTGATATCTCGGCTTAGTAGCTTAGCATTACTCTTACACTGAGTAGTCTCACATTTTAAAATTAAAGCATTTGTTCAGTTTCTGATATCATTAATCACTAATACTAATAATAACAGCAGCAAAAATTTGAAATTCTAACTTCAGTAGGATATTTCTATATCCACAAAAATGTCACTGAAATTGATTTTAGTGGCTAAAAGTGATTTTAGCAGTAAAATGAATGTTGATAATTTAGCTTTACTACATTGACTAGTCTCTGAAATCGGCGCATCTGTTCATACTAATAATAATAGCAAAGAATTTGGAACTCGATACAATATTAATTCTTTTATCTGCCAAAAATAATTGACTAAAAGTGGTTTTAGCAGTAAAATGAATAATGGGTTGATGTCTTGGTATTACTACACTATGTAGTCTTACATTTAATCTGGTCAGTTTTTAATATCATTCATTAGTAATGTTGATAGTATTAGCTACAAAAAATAGTTGTTGTTAACTTAATATAGATAATAAATAATTTTAGTGACAAAGTGATTAGCAGTAAAATGAATGGTGATAATTTAGCTTTACTACGTTGACTAGTCTCTAAAATCAGTGCATCTGTTCAGTTTCTGATATCAATTATCATTAATACTAATAATAATAGCAAAGAATTTGGAACTCGATACACTATTCATTTATTTATCTGCCAAAAATGATTGACTAAAAGTGGTTTTAGTGTTAAAATGAATAACGGGTTGATTACTACGTTATGTGGTCCATTTAAAAAGGAAGCATTTGGTTAGTTTATTAATTTTTGTTTATCCACAAAAATTGATTTTAGTGACTAAAAGTGATTTTAGCAGTAAAATGAATAATGATATTTTAGCGTAGTAGCTTAGCATTACTAGATTGATACTATGGAGTGTTTGAAAGTGGTTTAATTGAAGCATCTGTTTAGTTTCTGCTACTGTTAATCACTAATACTAACAATAATAGCAGTGAAATATTCTGAATTATACACTCAAAGGTTGTAGAAGTTAAAAGTGATTTTTGCAGTAAAGTGGTTTTCTAGCTACTGCTCTGAGTAGTCTCACATTTGAAATTGAGCATCTGTTCAGTTTCTAATACCATTTATCACTAATATTAATAAAAGTGTCAACAAATATTGTGAATTGTGTACTCGGTATAGATGTTATTGATCCACAAAAAGGTGATTTTATATCATTTTAAATAGTTTTTAAACATAAACTGCTTTATTTTATCTGTGTTTTGATGACTTTCACAATAATAATAATTATTATTAACGCAGTATTTCCTGATTTAGCCAAATTATTAACTTATCCAGTTTTCCATGTTTGGGAATCCCGTTGCCGCTCCGCCGCCGGCTGCTTATTGTGTGGAGTGATGATATGCCTTGTTGCTTTCTTGCTCTCTGTGGTCAGTTTAAAGGAGGCCGGTCCTCCTGATCAATAGCACGCAGAGTAAGAGGTTCGCGGTTAACCAGTTTGGCATAAATAAGGGAGAATGTGTTGTGTCCATTTGGAAGCCGGTGACGGGCCCCAGCCACAAAGGGCCGAGCTTTATCCCGAGATTAGGTATTGTGCCTAAAGCAAAACTACCTTCCTTCAGCCGGCCGCGAGGCTAGAGCGGCCCTTTCATTTCACACTAACAAGACTGCTCCATGCTGCACAGCCACTCCAAGTAATTAAATCAGTCCTTTTGTACGTACCGCTCTCTCTCCCTCTCTCTACCTCTCTCTCTCTCTCTCTACCTCTCTCTACCTCTCTCTCTCTACCTCTCTCTACCTCTCTCTCTCTCTCTCTACCTCTCTCTACCTCTCTCTACCTCTCTCTCTAACTCACTCTCTCTCTACTGCTCTCTCTCTCTCCCTCTCTCTCTACCTCTACCTCTCTCTCTCTCCCTCTCTCTCTACCTCTACCTCTCTCTACCTCTACCTCTCTCTCTCTACTGCGCTCTCTCTCTCTCTACCTCTCTCTACCTCTCTCTCTAACTCACTCTCTCTCTCTCTACCTCTCTCTACCTCTCTCTCTCTAACTCTCTCTCTCTCTACTGCTCTCTCCCTCTCTCT
>CM038712.1:4277642-4336624 GCA_021613375.1 Megaleporinus macrocephalus
TTTAAAGTCGTTTGACGGCTGATCAAAAAAATGTGAAAGAAGTTAAAACGAACTGCAGACCGGAAACTGCTCAGTCTGGCATCGTCCACTGACCTTCACTCCCAGCCAGATCAAAGGTCAGGACACTGTAGAGAGAGAGTCTGTGTGTATGTGTGTGTGTGTGACAAAATGAGGACTCAGAACTCTTTCTACTGTCATACACATACACGCCCCCACCCTCACCCCCCCACTCTGCTCTGGCTCCGGCCTCCGCGATGCGCCTCCTAATCCTCCGCTTCCTCACAATGTCACACAAGCTTAATATTACCATTTATTATTTGCTTGTTTCATTTGGCTGTGCGGAGCTACAATGACCTGTCACACAACACTTTATCCCTTCCGAGCCGCGCTATTTAAAAGTTGACTACGGTAATCCATTCCCAAATCCCAGCTCCTTTTTTTCCCCTCCCCTCTCCCCCTTCGCCCCCTTTCTCTCCGAGTCGTTGTCGTCGTCAAATAAAAATTACACACATCTGGCGCCGGCAGACATGAGAACCGCTCCCCCGGTGGAGGGCCGGGACGGATCGCGCTTTTTTGCTCCTTTATTTTTTTCGGTGACTGACAAGGCCGTCGCCCGCCGAGCCGCCGCTGGCTTTGTTGTGGCCAGTGGATTTGTCTCTCTCTCACATGACCAGCGTCACAGTCACATGGTGCCCGGCAAGAAAGGAGGGAGAGGAAAGGAAAAAAAATTCCCAGCTCAGACTCGGACTTTCCCACAGTTTATATATAGGGTTGCTGTCCCAAAAAAAAAACTATCTTTACTTTCTATGTAAGTCAATGGAACCAGACTTCTTAAGCTGTTTTGGAGCATTTCTATTGGTCCATTCATCATGAAATTATCACACAATGTAAACACAAAATATATATTATATTGTAAAAAAAATAAATAAATAATATTATATATATATATATATATATATATATATATATATATATATATATATATATATATATATATATATATATATCGTCGCTATCCAATGAAAAACATTTTTATCGATTTTGAGTTTTCTACATCATTTGAACACGCCAATGGTTGTTTACATTGTATGAAAATTTTATGATGAATGGACCAATAGAAATGCTCCAAATAGCATGAAAAAAATTCTGGTTCCATTGACTTACATTGAAAGTAAGGTATGTTTTTAGTCTCTCCTGTAAAGTTGCAATTTTGGCGATACTTGTTTTTCATTGGACAGCAACTATATATATATATATATATATATATATATATATATATATATATATATTAGACTCACACATAATATTGTGTCCCATATGCCTTTGACCGTTGGCTTATGGGCTGTTGGCTGAAGGTGACCTCTGTTTGACTTTGATGACTCTATGCAGTGAATGCAAATGAAGGTTATCCAGGAATATTCTAGCTCATCCCATCATCTCCCAGTATAATCCACAGCCTCCGAGCAGTTCTTCTGTGATTCCTCTCCATAAGATCTTCACATTAAAGCAGTCGTCTGGACACAAATCTAATTTACCTGTTTCCCTCGCACCATGTTCAGTCTACACCTACATCATCATCTCTCTCTCTCCTCTAACCATGTTCAGTGGTCTCCAGTAAACCTCCCAACTGTTCCAACCGCTGTACACGTGGACTGCAGTACAGACTGAGGCCCGTGTAGCTGCTCTGAGCTCGGTTGTTGGTGTCGGAGGTGTAATACAGTGTCAGAGCGCTCGTGAAGTAGAGGGACGAAGCAGTGAAACTGGCGTTTAGACGCTAATTCTGTTGTTGACGCTGTCAGGCGGAGCCGGTATCAGAGAGTTAGTGAGTAGAGAAGGTGATTACATAAGCTTAAAGGATCTTTCATCTTTTCTCCACTTTCATCCGCTCCTTCAAAGAAATAATTAGTGTCGCCGAATTGCTCAGAATGGCGACGGCGGTCCCGCGTCTCCAGCCCACTTAACCGATTCAGCAATCACCTCCCGCCCACCTCCACCACCACCACCACCACCCGACTCCGCAACAGTCAGGTGGAGCTTCACCGCGTCACACAGGTCACATAAACATCACCTCAGATCAGATGAATCCAGGGGTATCGGTCAGGATGCTGGACACTGACAGCAGAACAGTGGAATATTTTCTCTAATGAGTTTTAGAAGATTTTCTTTTTCTCTGATAGCTTCTGTTTAAACTGCCCATTTAAAAAAAGCAAGTATCTGAAAAAGAAGAGGACAAAAACATTCCTCACTTTCAATGAAATTTTCATTAAATATGCTCAAATGCTTATAATGTATTATATATGCTTATTATATGTTCAGATATGCTCAATACTTATATGTATTTTTTAACTATATATTTTTATATATCATGGCTGTCCAATGAAAAACATCCATTGTTTGGTTGATTTTGAGTTTTCAACATCATTTGAACACACCAATGGTCGTTTACACTGTGTGAAAATTAATGAATAATGAATGGACCAATAGAAATGCTCCAAAATAGCTTAAAAAAAATCTGGTTCCATTGACTTGCATTGAAAGTACGGTATGTTTTAGTTCTCTCCTGTAAAGTTACAGTTTTAGAGATACTTGTTTTTCATTGGACAGCAACGATATATAACATAATTTATACAATATATTTATTATTAAACTATATTTATATATTCATTAATTTCTGCTTAAAAAGTCAGTTTAGAGGCAAATCTGCTTTAACAGCTTCCTCTAATCAGCCTAACATATACACTATATACAGTGTATGAATATTATACAGTACTGTCCATCACATCTGAACTTTTAAAAATATTAAAATGGTCTAATATTTCTTTATTACTATGTACAGCTTCCTACTAATCAGATAAAAGCTATGAGGCTGAACCTATACACTAACTTATTGTACTTCTTTTATACATTTATCTGAAACCAGTTGTTGTACTGTTGTTGTTAACAGTGATACCAACAGCAAATCCCACCTATACAGTGGGCGTGGCTCGTAGAAGTTTGGCACCTGCTAGCTATATATATATATATATATATATATATATATATATATATATAAACCATAAGGCTTCATACGTATTCCGTCTCCAGTTTGGAGGGTGTTAGCGGCGGTGGTTTCTGAAGCAGCACAAAGTCTCTGGAGCTCAGTGTTAATCCCAGCCAGTGTGGGAACATAACCAGCCGCCCGT
Organism: Megaleporinus macrocephalus; assembly: GCA_021613375.1. NCBI lineage: Eukaryota > Metazoa > Chordata > Actinopteri > Characiformes > Anostomidae > Megaleporinus > Megaleporinus macrocephalus. The sequence goes on from CM038712.1 coordinate 4,280,825, forward strand.
AATCCAGCCACCTAATCCAGCGGCGTCTCTGTTTTATTGACAATGGCAGCGTCTTGTGAAGTGTCTAATATGTTGCCACTGAACACGCTTCTGGCCGGCTTCCTAACTTGCGTGTCAATCTGTGTGGCTGAGAAAAGGCTTGTGGGCTAATCTCATTTGATGCACTTCGCTCAGAGGAGGGAAAGGTTTGAGAAAAGTGCTCAAGTTAAGAGCGCCGGAGAAAGTAAGACAGGAGTTCCTGTGTCTGTTTGCGTGTGTTTCTCCGGCAAAGAACAAGAACCGAGATCACCAAAGAGTCAGTGAAGTTATAGAGCATCAGCCTGACATGTACGAGGACCATCAGCAGTTTAGGGGGCCACATGGAGTTTTATTGAATCATCATAAAACCAAAGCTATTTGTATCGAGAAGAGCTGTAACATCACTTAAAACACTTTTACTTTAAATGAAAGTCAGAGTTTACTCATCGCTGATGATGTCATGAATTAGCCCATCAATCGAATAAACACTAACACAGGTCAGTAGAATGCCACCTGCCCTTTCCAACGAGACTTGTATTGCTAGCCTTCAGGGAACCCGAGATACAGACCCCCAAGTTTTAGAAGTTTGCGTCTGACTTAGGCGCGCCCTAGGCGGACTTGCCAAAGCACTGGCCCACATCGGAGGTCCAGCGAGCCAGAGATATTTACAAGAACTCAGTAGAAACTTTTTATTGTCATCCAGGAAACCAGAGATGAAGATGTTCAGTATCTGATCTTTGAAGCGCTTTAGAATGAAGGAGAAATAAGCAAAGAAGGAGCAAAGCCAAACTCTACATATGTGCTTAAACTTCAGATAAAGTTTAGTTTGGTTTGGAAAACTGTTCAAACCTGCTCTTCATACCTTAAACGTGAAGCTAAATACAGCTGTATATAAAAGTGTGATCTCCTCCAGAGTTATGGTTTGGTTATTTTTCTATAAACGAGTGTAAAAAAAGTTAAGAACACATTTTTCTATGACACTTTACTGCTTATTTCCGTACTCAGTTTTACATATTAGAAAGAAAATAAAACATAACGTGTGCCAGAACTTATTCACAGGCTACATTTTGTGTGTTTTGTGTTCAATTCAGCACATTTTTTTTTTGGACCACAAAAATGACATGGTTTGTTAAAATTTTGTTCATTATTCAAAACTAAACAGTTGTAAACAAATCTTTTCTAACTGAAATAAAGAAAGAAACATTGAAGGAAAATTAAAATAATCAGATTTCAGAAGAATCGAGTGCTTGTCAGACTTTGTAGCTGATGCCTGATCACAATTCCCTGCTAATAGATTTTACTCCAGTCTAATAAATGGAGGTTGGTGTTGAATCAGGAATGTGCTGCTGTTGTTCAGAGTGTCTGTGCTGACCTGCCTGATGCAGTGAGTGTTGCGGCTGAGCTGTGGTGGTCATCGCTGTGCTGTGTTCTCGTTCCTATAGGGAAGAATAAGGACGAGGAGGAGGCCATGATGCAGGAGTGGTTCACTCTGGTCAATAAGAAGAACGCTCTGATCCGCCGCCAGAACCAGCTCTCTCTGCTGTGAGTTCCCTTCATCCTCTTCTCTCAGTTTCTGTTTCTCTGTCTGGGTCCCAACTGTGTACTGAACACTAAAACAGGTGTATTATAATAATTAATAATCAATAATGTGAGCATTTGAACAAAATATAAACATACTGCACTATACATTTAGTACGAAGATGAAGTAAGTAAACGATGCAGATACGATATTGTTCATACCCTCAAACTCATTTATCAAACAAACTTTTAAACAAAAGATATTTTACACATTAAAATTATTTTTAATTATGTTCAATTTCAGTGGCAAGTACATTTTATTTCCTAAACTTAACTCACACAGTTTGGTCTTGTGGGCTAGCTAGATAAAAATAAGCTGATATGATCCAACTTGGACTAAAGTTTAGTGTATAAATAACACATTTATTATAAATTTAAATATCTTGTTAGCTAGTTAACTACAGTTCAATGTGTATGTTAGATTAGTCTTGTTAGCCTGATGGATAGTAAACTATAGATAGATAGTTAGATAGCTACCTGCAGTTGAGTTTATATATTATAGGTTGGTCTAGTTAGATATCTACCTACAGTTGAGTTTATTTATTATATATTAGAGGTTGGTCTAGTTAGATAGCTACCTACAGTTGAGTTTATTTATTATATATTAGAGGTTGGTCTAGTTAGATATCTACCTACAGTTGAGTTTATTTATTATATATTAGAGGTTGGTCTAGTTAGATATCTACCTACAGTTGAGTTTATTAATAATAGGTTGGTCTAGTTAAATATCTACCTACAGTTGAGTTTACATAATATAAGTTGGTCTAGTTGGATATCTACCTACAGTTGAGTTTATTAATAATAGGTTGGTCTAGTTAGATATCTACCTACAGTTGAGTTTATATAATATAAGTTGGTCTAGTTGGATATCTACCTACAGTTGAGTTTATTAATAATAGGTTGGTCTAGTTAGATATCTACCTACAGCTGAGTTTATTAATAATAGGTTGGTCTAGTTAAATAGCTACCTACCGTTGAGTTTATATAATATAAGTTGGTCTAGTTGGATATCTACCTACAGTTGAGTTTATTAATAATAGGTTGGTCTAGTTAGATATCTACCTACAGTTGAGTTTATTAATAATAGGTTGGTCTAGTTAAATATCTACCTACAGTTGAGTTTACATAATATAAGTTGGTCTAGTTGGATATCTACCTACAGTTGAGTTTATTAATAATAGGTTGGTCTAGTTAGATATCTACCTACAGTTGAGTTTATTAATAATAGGTTGGTCTAGTTAAATATCTACCTACAGTTGAGTTTACATATATAGAGTTGGTCTAGTTGGATATCTACCTACAGTTGAGTTTATTAATAATAGGTTGGTCTAGTTAGATATCTACCTACAGTTGGTTTATTAATAATAGGTTGGTCTAGTTAAATATCTACCTACAGTTGATTTACATAATATAAGTTGGTCTAGTTGGATATCTACCTACAGTTGAGTTTATTAATAATAGGTTGGTCTAGTTAGATATCTACCTACAGTTGAGTTTATATAATATAAGTTGGTCTAGTTAGATATCTACCTACAGTTGAGTTTATTAATAATAGGTTGGTCTAGTTAGATATCTACCTACAGTTGAGTTTATTAATAATAGGTTGGTCTAGTTAGATATCTACCTACAGTTGAGTTTATTAATAATAGGTTGGTCTAGTTAGATATCTACCTACAGCTGAGTTTATTAATAATAGGTTGGTCTAGTTAAATAGCTACCTACCGTTGAGTTTATATAATATAAGTTGGTCTAGTTGGATATCTACCTACAGTTGAGTTTATTAATAATAGGTTGGTCTAGTTAGATATCTACCTACAGTTGAGTTTATTAATAATAGGTTGGTCTAGTTAGATATCTACCTACAGCTGAGTTTATTAATAATAGGTTGGTCTAGTTAAATAGCTACATACCGTTGAGTTTATATAATATAAGTTGGTCTAGTTAGATATCTACCTACAGTTGAGTTTATTAATAATAGGTTGGTCTAGTTAGATATCTACCTACAGTTGAGTTTATATATTATAGGTTGGTCTGGTTAGATATCTACCTACAGTTGAGTTTATTAATAATAGGTTGGTCTAGTTGGATATCTACCTACAGTTGAGTTTATATAATATAAGTTGGTCTAGTTGGATATCTACCTACAGTTGAGTTTATTAATAATAGGTTGGTCTAGTTAGATATCTACCTACAGTTGAGTTTATTAATAATAGGTTGGTCTAGTTAGATATCTACCTACAGTTGAGTTTACTAATAATAGGTTTGTCTAGTTAGATATCTACCTACAGTTGAGTTTATTAATAATAGGTTGGTCTAGTTAGATATCTACCTACAGTTGAGTTTACTAATAATAGGTTTGTCTAGTTGGATATCTACGTACAGTTGAGTTTATATATTATGGTGTAGTTGGATAACTTGGTGAAATTCAGTATATAGGTTCCAGTTTTGGTGGTGTTAGTCCCATTATGCTCTTGATAGCTAGCTAGATAAAATTTTTTATAAGGTCCAACTTGATTTTCTTGGCTTGCTAGCTAAAGTTCACTTGTCGTGATAAACATCTGAACGTAATCGTGTATTACGCGTAAAACACTGAATTTTTATTATGATGCGAGCAAAAGTTGTCCCATTTAAGTGGATTGAGTGCAACACAGTATTTACAGGTATTGATTAGAATCACTGTATTTACAGTCTTTGGTAGTATTTTGTATGTAACAGTATAAAATGCATTGCAATGTAATATTTTGCCATATCGCCCATCAGTAAGTGTACAAATTCTAATATTGCCTTGTTAGCTAGATAAAATTGATCGCAGTCAGCAAATTCAGCTTCTATTGACTTGCATTGAAAGTAAAGACGGTTGCTTGCTTTTTATTGGACAGCGACTATATATATTTGTTTCAGCTGCACAGCATCTACTGAGAAATACACTGATGTGGTGCTCAGTCTACAGTTGGGCCACAAATCTCTGTCTGTCTGTCTCTCTTATTGAAGAATCAGTGACTGTGTACACACACCTATAATGTTCAGAGCCCTACACTTCAGACCGCAGACCCCGGGGACTCGGGCCCAAGAACAAGGTCAACCGGTGAAGGGTACGGCAGCTTTACTGCCCCCCCCGCCGCCCCCCTGTTCAGCCTGAGAAATGGAATAGCGTCATCACATGACCGCTCTAATGACATTCACCGCTCATATTATTCTATCCATTAGCCGAATTGGATCAACCAGTAGATACCGCACGGCCTTAATAGCCATTCAGGTTCATTTAGATTGTTTTCAAACACAAGGAGAAGCTGGAGAAGCTTATTGTGATATTTAAATCTGCCTTCATGTTGCATCACCGTCCTCGTCATTACTGTAATTATTATTATTATAGTAATATAACGTTACACGCCTTGTGGAACTGATCCGCCAAAGAAATGATGTTCATTTGTGTCGCCTGTCCTTTGATTCCAACGTGTAAATGGGCCCCACAATAAAACGCCGCTGCCTTTCATTCTGGAGAGAGAGAGAGAGAGAGAGAGAGAGAGAGAGAGTTCTCAAGCCCTCGCAAATGACAGATTGAGGTATTCTAATCACATTATATCACTGGAAGAAAACGCCGTTTTAAGTGGTCAATTAAAAAAAAGGGCCTCGATTATTATTATTATTTCTTTCATTCATTCCTCTCTTTGTCGCCAAATGGGCTCTGAAGGACAAATTCTATTACGGACCCCGAATTAGCTCATTTCCAATACATTTGAAAGAGGCGAAATTAAATTTGCTCGTTGATACCCCCCCCACACCCCTCTTTTTCTTGTACCCCCCCCCCAACCCTCTCATATCATCATCTCTCTCTCTCTCTTCTCGGCCGTCCTATCACCCCAAACAGCCTCTCCCGCCGCCGTCCGGGTATCACTTATTTTGCAGTAGATTAATGCGAGGCGGCAAGGTGTCGGCTAGTGCTCGAATCAATGTTTATTAAAGGTTTCTTTAAGTGTTTAATGATTTAGTAATTAACATATTGATGAACTTTTACAACTTGCCCAGGGAGAGGGAGCATGATCTGGAGAGACGCTTCGAGCTGTTGAACCGGGAGTTAAGAGCAATGCTGGCGATTGAAGGTAAGCGGGAGTGGGGGAGAGGATTTGGGTGGGGGGGGTTGGGGGGGGGGGGTTGGAGGGGGCGGGGGTGTTCACACGGCTGCTCCCTCTTCTCTCTGCTGTATCTGCTCCAGGAGACCTGGTGTCTTGGTTTTTAGGGGTTTAAGGGTTTAGGGGTTTAGGCTCCTCCCACTCGCGGGGCTATTTTTAATGCGAGTGTCGGCGTTTGTCGCGAGCGCCCGCGCTATTATTGCAGCGAGTGCAGATGTCACTTCCACATCAATAGCGGAGCCGGCGTGTGATGTGCCCCGAGGCGTCGGCGACAGCGGCTATATTTATAATCTTTTTGAGTGCATGTTATCCAAGCAGGTAAAGAAGGTAAGAGAGAGAGAGAGAGAGAGAGAGAGAGAGAGGGAGAGGGAGGAAGCCTGTTGTGTGGTATCAAAGTTGTCTGGTTAACTTTAATCCCTTTGACTGTGTCCCTCTTTTCACAAAATGAACCTTTTGCAATCAATGCAAATTGATTTTGCTATTCGATGGTGACCCCTGCACCCCTTGGCTAGCCATGGTAATTTCTTTCTGCACCTGATAAGCTACCTGATCCATCATAAATCAATTCTAATTAGTTTGAGGGGGCTGACGGTGGACATGCATAGCCAAGCACAGAGTCTGTATGGTTTTTTTCTGGGTTTTTTTTTTCTTTTTCTTTTTTTATTCCTCCATCCCGCAGGCTCCACCCCCCTCCCCTACCTGCCATTCTCTTTTTATGGAGGGCTTGGCGTGGCACTGATGGGGAAACAGGTTTTATAGCTCAGTTCCTGCTTTCTCAGGGGTGAAATGTGTTCGGCTTTCAAAGCGCGGACAAAGTTCCCGTCAGTTTGTCTCCGGATACAATTGAATTCCTGACATTCGTTCTTCAATCCAAACTCATTTAAAGCTGTAATTCATATAATTCACGTTTACCTGCTTCCCAGCTGTGACAGTCAATTAGACAGACGTGTTTAGTGTCTAAGGTCTCATAACTGGTGGGGGAAAAAAACAGTAGCCTCTAGAATCGTGTCCATACCTTCTACAGATATTTGAAAGAAGTTCCACTGATTTGTGAGTATTTTTCGTGATTCAGGACTTGTTTGATCTGAAATGGTTCACTGTGGAGACTCTTCACAGTGGTGGTGATGGGAACCAGGGGTCTCAATGTCTATAACGAAAATATAGACACGATCAAAACCCACCCGTGAATGTTGATGATGGGATTTTTTTTAACCTTTAATTTAACCAGGCAGGTCATTAAGAACATATTCTTATTTACAATAACAGCCTGGCAAGTAGCAGAAGCTATTTTAAGGAAAAGGGTACATACAATAACAAGAACAGACATGGATAAAAAGATAAAACAAGACGGAGAGAGAACGAGGAAGGGAGTAAGGGGAAAAAAATTACTACTAATAAAATAAAATAAATAAATAAATAGAACATTCAATTAATAGCAAAACAGTTGCAAGTATCCGTAAAAAAAATCTGGAAAATCTGATAATAATATTGTGTTGAAATTGATATTGTTGGTGTCCAAAGTAAAACACGTGTCTCTATAAACACTAACTTAATGTTACTCAGTGTAACTTAATGCAGGTTTGGGGAAATTCTATTTTCAGGCCACGTGAAGCACAACCGGGGTCCGATTCCTGAGAAAACTAAAACGGCATAAACAATATTTATCAAATAGAGATACTTGTTTTAAGCTAAAACCATCCCAAAAGTATTATAACACACTTCTAAGACAGTGTATTTATAACATCTACTGTAATAACTTTGAGGGAGCTTTTAGAGGTGGACGTCTGGTTCCATTCACCTCCACTGTGAACAGTTCTGACTCAGTAAGTGTCTCTAGACCCAAGCTTTTTAAAGATGGACGTCTGGTTCCATTCACCACCACTGTAAACAGTTCTGACTCAGTAAGTGTCTCTAAACCCAAGCTTTTTAAAGATGGACGTCTGGTTCCATTTACCACCACTGTCAACAGTTCTGACTCAATAAGTGTCTCTAGAGCCAAGCTTTTTAAAGATGGACGTCTGGTTCCATTCACCACCACTGTCAACAGTTCTGACTCAGTAAGTGTCTCTAGAGCCAAGCCTTGAAAAGATGGACGTCTGGTTCCATTTACCACCACTGTAAACAGTTCTGACTCAATAAGTGTCTCTAGAGCCAAGCTTTTTAAAGATGGACGTCTGGTTCCATTCACCACCACTGTCAACAGTTCTGATTCAGTAAGTGTCTCTAGAGCCAAGCTTTTTAAAGGTGGACGTCTGGTTCCATTCACCACCACTGTAAACAGTTCTGATTCAGTAAGTGTCTCTAGAGCCAAGCTTTTTAAAGGTGGACGTCTGGTTCCATTCACCACCACTGTAAACAGTTCTGACTCAGTAAGTGTCTCTAGAGCCAAGCTTTTTAAAAGTGGACGTCTGGTTCCATTCACCACCATTGTGGTGACTCTTAAGTTTCTCTAGAGTGAAGCTTTTCACATCAAACCACTCTGAATGACTCTGTTCACATTTTAAGCCATAATAAAGCAGAAATTCCTGGAAACGCTTCTCCTTTAAGGCTCTTCAGGCATGTTCCCTGTGTCCAGCCCTACAGTCCTCAGTTCAGTAGACGGTTTACATAACATTTTACATGTTAACAGATGATACGACAACACTACAGCGATACAGCGTACCTGAAGTGGTGAATCCTGATGTGGGATTTATTCTTAAAGTATGTTCCTTGAAAATGGGATATATATTTATCAGAGTGGTGCCGCTGGTACCGGCCCTATCAACCCACAAACCCACACACTGGAAACTTGTTGCATTTTTATCGCCCTCCGGTTCTCTCTCTCTCTCTCCCTCTCTTCCTCTCTCTCTCTCTCTCTCTCCCTCTCTCTCTGGCATGAGCCTCAGCACTTAACATTCAGCGACAGGCCTTTTCTTTGGCGAGGCTGCGATAGTTCTGACCTGCTGGTGAGGGAAGCATGTGCATCACTTTCTTATTTGGTGCTCCAACAGGTCCTTTCACAGGCAGCCAATGCAGACAGGTAATTTCTGATTTGCTTGGCCGGCTGATGACAGTAGTGCTGGAGACCACTGAGGTGTGCATACACACATACATACCCACGCTCGCTTGCTCGCACGCCCCCCCTACCCCCCTCTCTCTCCAGCCTGTACTGATATGGCACTCGTAACAGCCCACGCTACTCAGTACAGCATGGAGTGGAAGCGAGGGAACGTTTATAATTGTGATTATGTCTGACCCGTAGCGCAGCTGCCTTTCACATCGCAGTTCATTCCTATAGATTGAACTCCGCACCTGGTTTTTGGCCAAGAACATCGACACGTGCCGAGGTGCGCTGTGCCAGACTGCCAGTTAGCTGTCATGTTCGCAGTAGGGACGTACGATCTGACTTACTTATGATATCTGAGTATCCAGTTTATGAATAAAAGCCCAGTTAGCCATAAAGAAGGGCATGCGGGGGACAAAAATCAATCATAATTTTTGTTAATATTTCATCATCTTTTTAGGTGACAGCAAAAAAGCTACATTTTGCATCATGTTGAGAAATACATCTCAATAAATGGTCATATGGGAAACAAGATTAGTGATGCTTTCCAGCGCGTCGCCACTAATTACAGCCTGCAGGTGTTCAGTGAGTTTATATTAAGCACAGAGTCTGCTGTAGAGTTATGGACCAATCAGACGTTAGTAAACACCCACGTGATTCTAACGAGGAACGTCCTCCTAGCAAACCCCCTGGAACTCAGAACAGTGGGCAACCACATAGTAAATGGTTAGCAACCACCTGAGGTACCAAATTAACAGTTTAGCAACATCCACTACCTGGAATATGGTAGTAACCATTTATAGCAACACCCTGGCAATCACCTGGAGTATCATTGTAAACATTTATAGCAACACTCTAGCAACCACCTGGAATATCGAGGTAACCGTTTATAGCAACACCCTAAAAACCTCCTGGAATATCATAGTAACCATTTATAGCAACACCCTAGCAACCACCTGGAATATTGTAGTAACCATTTATAGCAACACCCTAGCAACCACCTGGAATATCAAAGTAACCATTTATAGCAACACCCTAGCAGCAACCTGGAATATCATATTAACCATTTATAGCAGCACCCTAGCAACCACCTGGAATATCAAAGTAACCATTTATAGCAACAACCTAGCAACCACCTGGAATATTGTAGTAACCATTTATAGCAACACCCTAACAACCACCTGGAATATCAAAGTAACCATTTATAGCAACACTCTAGCAACCACCTGGAATATCGTAGTAACCATTTAAAGCAACACCCTAGAAACCTCCTGGAATATCATAGTAATTCTTTATAGCAACACCCTAGCAGCCACCTGGAATATCGTAGTAACCATTTATAGCAACACCCTAGAAACCTCCTGGAATATTATAGTAATTATTTATAGTAACACCCTAGCAGCCACCTGGAATATCATAATAACTATTTATAGCAACACCCTAACAACCACCTGGAATATCATAGTAACTATTTAAAGCAACACCCTAGCAACCACCTGAAAGCTGCCTAAGCTGTGCAATCGCTCTTAATAGGTTAATTGTGATCACAAGTGAAGATGTTGCCTGATGCCTAAAACGGGGGGGGTTGTTTGTTTGTTTGTTTGTTTTTCATATTTCATTAATTATTTATATTTTATAAATATAGGGAAGGTGTAGAGGTACATCCAGGGTGTTGTTATGCAAAATAGTCTATTTCTTCTTAAATCATCATCCCATATACACACTCAGTAAACATGTGTATGTTCACTGGTAAACATAGTAAAAATAAATCCAAATATCTGAGACCAGATTCATTTAATTTAAACCTGGAAACAACAACAAGTTTCAGACCATTTTGAACAAAGAAAAATTTAAATAAAAAAGATATATTGAAAATTTTGAAAATATTGAAAGTTTGTTGTTAGTTCCATTAAAGCAAACATACAGAACACAGTAACGCCAAAGAAGGACATAAGGAATATTAGGAATGTTACACTGATAATAGAATTTGTAAATCTTCCAAATTCTGTATTTGTAAGGCTTTATAGATGCAGTTATATGGCACACATATCTCTTTATAATATAAGGTGTATATGCGTATAACGGCTCCCAAGTAGTTATAATTACATGCGTAACACTTTTATAAAGAAAAAGTCTTTATACAGTCAGTTAATATAAGTTAATTATAACCTCTGTTTAATGTTTAAGCTTAAAATAGTTTACTCTGTCAAATGTTTATACTATATACAGAAGCTTGTATTTCTAATATTAAAACATATTATATTATAACATGCTAAACTAAATGTTTTATCTAAGCTGGTCACCACTGATGGGTCAGATCTGAGTTTTATTTAGGAATCAAACCAGAACACTGCTGTAGTGTGTTATCATATATAATCTTCAGTGTTTTAATGAGCAGGTATTATTATGATGTTTTATATAATCTAACATTATACAGTATTGTTTATATAATTATAGCTACTTATAAACAATGTAAGTACAGTATGCGTATTCATTTCCTATGTTACTCTAAGTACTGCTGAGTGTTTCTTTGGTAAATCTACTAAAATAAGTTTATTTTATTATTTAATGTTCCAAGTGTTCATTAAAAATCTTGTTTAATCATTATTTTAATTCTCATTTATTAACTTCATGAACAAAAATAGCTTTTATAAATATGTTAATTGTTTACAAATCAACAGTTCCTATCAAACTCCATACTGAACACAAGGGTTAATTCTGAGCTGAAAGTGATACAAAAATGATTTTTATTAATAAAGTAAAAGTAATAAAGCTGAGATCAGGATATGTGATGCTCAAAAATTAGTAAATTGAGGACTTCATGGAAGCTTGATTGATAAAATTTATTACAAATATATAGAACATAAACTCTCAGTCGGGTCCCTTTTGATGCAAGTTGAGCATCAAAGGGTTAATACAAACTGTTTAATTAACACAGACAGGCACTGAGACTCCTGGTTCTCATCACCAGGGTAGTAATGTTGGGTTTAGTGATTATTTTGAATATAAAATGATTGAAATGATGAATTTTCGGCATTAAAACTATAATTAATAGCTTCGTTTTAAGAGCGCCCATATTCCTATTCACTTCAGCAGAGCCGGCGCTGGTGTCTGCGCTGTGATCTCCTCTCTCCTCCCGTTTAAACTGCTTTAATTGACTTCTTCAGTCTCCGGAAGGGAGGGATCATCACACGGAGGCTTTAAATACAGCTATCACTTCACCCCTCTTCAGAACGCGTGTGGGCCCGTGTGGCGTTCAGGCATTCAGGTGAGGCTGAAAAGAGGGGGAGACATTTCTCCGAATCTTTTATTATATATATATATATAATATTTTTTTTTCTTCTCCTCCACAAAGAGCGATCGACTGGGTGGGAAAGATTCAGGTGGAGGTTTTTCAGAAGAGAAGAAAATAAATAAATAAATAAAGGAGCAGCGCGGCGAGTGTTAATGTCTGGTAAACGATAACCCGTGCTTTGGTCCTGTGGATTTGCGGGCTACTTTATGGAGTGGGGGGAAAAGAAGGCTGGGGATTGAATGTGGCCTTCTACAATATGCCATGGTTCTTATTTTTCTGGCTCCAAATTGATCCTTTTTGCCCTTTTTATCTGGCTGCCATGCACACACACACACTCTCGCTCTCTCTCTCTCTCTCTCTCTCTCTCTCTCTCTCTCCCTCTCTCTCCCTCTCTCCCTCTCTCCCTCCCTCCCCTCCCGTCTCTTTCTCAGTTCGGACTTGGTGCACTCCGGGGCGTGTTATTTGAAAGTGGACGCGCCTCTCTTAAAGGGATTTATGCATAGGTCCCCTATTTTTTGTTGTTACGGTTTTATATGATAAGCTTTTTTATATGTTTAAAATCAATATGTAATCCTGTGCAGGAGCTTATCCCCCCAACAACCCCATTTGTAAATCTATTTGAGCTTTGTTACCCGCCTGGGCCGGCGTATTCCTCGGATTGATTAGGTGCAGTGCTAGAATCCTGTCAAATGGCCAGCTTTGATGATGTTGCAAACTCTTTCAAGATTGCTAGTTGACTGGAACTGCAGATAAGGCCGGGTGACAATTCCTCCTCCTTTTTTTGTGCTATTCACCAAAAAAAAAAAAAAAGAGAAAAAAAAATCTGTTTATTTCCATTTGGGTCTAGATTTCAGGGCTGTTTGTAAAGGTTCAGCCGTTCCCCCGTTCTCTCTGCAGTGAGTTTTATACCCGCCCGGCTAAATGGACATTTATATTTATATTTATTATATTAATATAAAAGCTATTTTAGTATTAATGTGTGCTCTGTTGCTTTTTCTCTACTCTATTGGACCAGATGTTGCAAATTGAAGTGGTTCAGTCTAAACTGAGCACCATCTGAAACAACAGTTGTTGATCTCACGCGTGATTATGTGTCATATTTTGTTTTTTTATTATTATTTATTTTTTATCCCCCCCCCCCCTCGCTGCTAGATCTGCTGCAACACAGGAAGTTTTCTCCACTAAAGTGCCGCCAGGATCTGGTTTCAAAAGACGCACGCTTTCCCTTCCCGAGCTGCTCTTTGTCAGCGTTTCAGCCGAGCGCTGCGGCAGCCTGGTGAACGCGCTAATGCCGCTTGTTGATTCGGGGCTTTTCTCATCACCTCGCCTCTTTGTGTGCCTGTTTTTTTTGTGTGTGCCGCTTTGTTCCTGAGGTAATGTATAGGGTGGGCTCGGATAATCCTGTGGGCACAGATGCATGAACATCGACGACGCTGTAAAATTCTGTATGTGGTTCCGCAGCTCAGTTTCAGAACGATAGACGCAAATCATCTGATATTATGTTGCTGTTGAATTTTGGTGGTGCAGTAAAATTTCGGTTCTATAGAAAAAAAAAATGAATTCATTGTTTTTATAATGTCATAAAAAAATAACAGCATATATCCAGCCTATAGAGCTTTAGCCCCGCCCACTCACACTGAAGTTATGTGGAGTGTTTTTGAGTGGGGCAGAACAGCCAATCAGGGCTCGTCTTATAACTGTAAAATTCTGTATGTAGGTCCACTCCTCAGTTCGAATTTTGGAATTTTGGTGGTGCAGTAAAATTTCAGTGTTTTTGAGTGGAGCAGAACAGCCAATCAGGAGTCGTCTTATAACTGTAAAATTCTGTATGTGAGTCCGCACCTCAGTTTCAGAACGATGGACACAAATCATCTGATATTATGTTGCTTTTGAATTTTGGAATTTTGGTGGTGTAGTAAAATTTCGGTTCTATGGAAGAAAAAAATTAATTAATTGTTTTTACAATATAATGAAAAAATAACAGCATATATCCAGCCTATAGAGCTTTAGCCCCACCCACTCACACTGAAGTTATGTGGAGTGTTTTTGAGTGAAGCAGAACAGCCAATCAGGGCTCGTCTTATAACTGTAAAATTCTGTATGTGGGTCCGCTCCTCAGTTCCTGAGTTTCAGAACTACAGAACACGTCATTTTACTGAGTAGTAAGTCTTAAATGGTGCAAATCTTGTGATATTATGTTGCTTTTGAATTTTGGAATTTTGGTGGTGCAGTAAAATTTCAGTTCAGTATAATGAAAAAAATAAAATCATTGTTTTTATGATGTCTTGAAAAACGAATAACATATATCCACCTTATGCAGCCTATAGAGCTTTAGCCCCGCCCACTCACACTGAAGTTATATGGAGTGTTTTGCAGAGCAGCCAATCAGGGCTCGTCTTATAACTGTAAAATTCTGTATGTGGGTCCGCTCCTCAGTTCCTCAGTTTCAGAACTACAGAACACATTTATGGAAAATAATACTTTTTTTATTTTATTTTTTTATGTTTATAAGGCACAAATCATGTGATATTATGTTTTGGTGGTACAATATAATTTCAGTTCCATAGTAGAAAAAAATAAATGCATTGTTTTTATAATATCATGGAAAACTTAATTACCTATCCACCTTATTCAGCCTATAGAGGTTTAGCTCCACCCACTCTCTCTGAAGTTATATGGAGTTATATGTGAAGTTAAATGTTTTTGAGTGAAGCAGAACAGCCAATCAGGGCTCGTCGTACAGCCACACGGCCTGTTTAATCCTAAAGGGAAAAGTGAGGTTCATCACAAATCATACGGCGTTTGTGTGGTCATAGCTTAAATGTGTGAACACAATCAAACCAACATCAGCAAAAGTTTAGCTGACACTGTGTTATGTAGCATGAGTGATACCTTATGATGCACCTGTATAATTGTTTATAAGTAGTTATAATCACACATATAACTCTTTATAATATCCACTGATTAGAACACTGAGAACATCAATACGGTTATCAGAGGGTATAAAACCCAGACTCACCAGTGACTGCTGACTAAAACAAAGCAGCCCTTCAGTCTGTAGTGAGTCATTTATGTTTATCTGACTGATAACAGATATAACATGTTATAGAACCTGACTGTGTGAAGTTGTTTACTTTATAAAGCTGCTTGAAGCTCCTTATTCATGCTTATCTCTGGTGTTATAAGCTGATATGTATATGAGTGCGTATATAAAGTATTGCGAGAACTGGATCCATAGTTTTCTCCAAGTTTTTATTGGCCCCCGGCTTTTTTAAGTCGGTGCAGTTATTGGCCGAGCCCCCCTGCTGTGCGTTCAGGTCGGACCCTGTGGTTTCCTGGTGAATGAAGGTGCGACGCTGTGGACCATTTTCCTGTCAACTTCTCCTCTCAAGGCGCCATGTTAGGCTTTGTCTTCAGCCCCAGTTGGCCTCTCTCCAACGCCATCTTACGCTGCCACTCAAAGCCAGCCTCGGCGCAAATCTTCTGTAATAAGATCACGTATTTTCCCCCGGATTCCTCCAACCTTACTCATTTCCTGTTTTCAGTAAGGAAAATAAGTTTTCTCTGGGAGGAGAACGGAGGAGGATGGTGTGTATAGATATATATATATATATAATATATATACTCTATGATTTTATAGACATATATATGTTTATATATATATATATAGGTAGTAACTTTACTGTAGATGTGAAAATCATGCTTTACTTTCAGTGGAAGTTACTGTGTAAGAGATTTTACTCTAAGTGGTTTTGGAGGATATGTATGTATGTGTATGTGAGTATGTATGTATAAGGTTGCCGGTGGCCTCCACAGCCCCCCGGCAGCCCCTCTGAAAAGTTTGTCCGGCACACTAAAACAGGGCGAATAGAAAAAGTGGCGCTGGTATCTCTGTCGGCTGGTAAATTTGGGGGAAATATTAAAGGGAGGAAAGTCTCGGAGAGAAGCGCTCCCTCGCTTAGAAAGCTGCTGAGCAGTTTTGCACTCTTGAATAAATTTTGCTTTGGAGAGGGAGGGTCATGGGGATTTGAACCAGTGCATTCTTGTGTAGCTTCTGAGGCTCACATGGTTACCATTGGTGCGCATTGTTAGGGTTATCTGAATAAGCACCGACCATGTGAGTTTTGACGTGATTGCCCAGGGCAATGGAGAGAGAGAGAGAGAGAGAGAGAGAGGGAGGGAGGGAGAGGGGTAATCCAAAAAGGATTGCACCCCTCCTCCTCGTTTTCCTGCCCTCTCTTCTATTCCCCTCCCTCTTTTTTTTCTAGTGTTGGGGTGGTAGTAGCTTCCGTGAGTGACTATGATTATTTTTTTTCCTTCTCTTTTTCTTGTTGGGGAGGAGGAGGGTGGAGGAGGAGGAGGGGGGGGGGCACATTGGTTAGGGTTAGGAAGGTGGTTGAGGTGGGACGGTGGGAAGAGGGGGAGTTGAGGGATGAAGGGGGGGGTCTCTCCGCTTGTTTGCTCGTCCATGTCTCTCATCGTCCTTCTTTATTGTTTACCTTCTTAATGAGGGGGGCGGGCCGCTCCGGGCTTTGATTGACAGCTGCATGCTGCCTTCTGCTGCGCCCTTCGGGGAGCGTCTTTGGCTTTTTGGCCGGGAGTGTTGGAGGGGGAAACGGAGGTGAGAGTGAGTCGAGGGGGTCTCTCTCTCTCTCTCTCTCTCTCTCTCTCTCTCTCTCTCTCTCTCTCTCTCGCTCTCTCGCTCGCTCGCTCGCTCTCTATTTGCTTGCCTCTCTGCAACCTGCAAGAGGGAAAGTTTTTGTTGGCCGTAGCCCACTCTCCAGTATGAAGTGGGCATTGTCTTTCTTCTTCTTCTAATGACGGAGGGGCCGAGCGAAAGACGGAGTAAATGAAAAGGGAAGAAGGACGAGAAGCCGGTGGAAGCTGGTGTTTGAGACGAGAGCCACAGCTGAATGGAGAAGCAGCAGAGTGAGATTTTAATCTAGCAGAACATTACACTCACACACATACAGGACATGTACACTGTGAATTAAGATCTCCTGCTTCTCCACAACTCGCTCACTCCTTCAAAACCATTTCTTTTTAAAAGAGAAGAATCCTTTAAAAACACTTGCTGCATCAGTCCGTCCGCAAGCCTGAAGGCTGGAGGGGCCTCGAGTTGTTTCCTTTGGTGCTAGAGGGCCAAATAACTTGCCAAATATTGGAACTGTGTTCATTTCGCCTGTGTGCTTCACTTCAAAGGCTAAATGAGGCGGCGGAGGAGACCTTTCAGGACCCACCCCGGCTCACAGCGGGACACACACGCACCGCCCCACTGCCGCAATTTCACCACAGAAGAAATATTTATTTTTAATAAAGTACACTTATTTTAAGGATTGACATTTTACGGGCCGAACGGGCCAAACGGGCCAAACGGCTGTTTTATCTCCGCCGCCCCCTTTTCTTTCTTTCTTTCTCTTTTTTCCTTTTTTTTTTTTTGGAGCGGGAATCAATGGCGGTCAAATATTGATACACTGTTGTGAGTTAGCGGGCTAGTGGGAGAGGGCCAAGCAGCATAAGGACTTTTGTCAGGGTCAGGCTGGTCCCAATTTTTTTTTTTTCTTTTTCTTTCCTTTCTCCCACCCGGTTCCTGTGAAGTGTGTGAAAGCAGCATGCAGACACTGCCGGCACAGTGTGTTCTTACACAGGGCGAAAGAATAGGCCTGGTAAAGTTAACGTCCCGTTGGCTGTGAGCTCGGCCTAATCTCCGCTGGTATCAGTAATGGCTGATCATGTTAGCCGGGCTGATATTTCAGAACAGCGGGCCGGCCTACCTGGCCAGGTCACCTTGTGTACACTCACGCGTTCACTGCTGGCAGCAGCGTATGTAGACTAAAGATATACGAATACAAAAATATAAAAATAGAACACTATAGATTTTTATACCCATCTGTGGACGACCCCTCTGTCACTGCCAGACCCTATACCTTTTATGGCAGCTTCAGAATAACTCGTAGCCTCACAACCAAAGGTGTCAAGTAACAAAGTACAAATACTTCAGTACTTTATTTAAGTGGAGATACTCCTATTTCATTTCAGCTTGTTTTCATTCATCTACATTTACATTCCAGTAAAGATTATTAATATCATGTCTTTGAAGTTTGACTTCATTACAATATTTATAGACGACTAGTCATCATATCTTCTGCTCCATTAAACACATGTTAATGTTCAGTAGTAACAGATATGCTTCTTTAATATATTTACATTGTACTAAACTACATTCATGTTCAATGAGCGTATATGATCTGAAACAGGAAGCCTAGCATCCCAAATTTATCAACATTAATATTTTAATATAACATTATAGTCATTATGACTTTAAAAGAATGGGGTTTTTGGGGAGGTGGGCTAGTGCACTATAGACCCCTGTGGTGTGGCCCAAGCTTTCGTCCTTAATGGCATTTTTTCCTTACATTACTTTTACTTTTATACTTTAAGTAGTTCTGAAAGCAGTATTTTTACACTCTTACTGGAGTAAAAAGCTTGAGTTGATCCTTCAACTTCTACAGAAGTATTTTAAAACCTCAGTATCTTTGGGCACATTCCAAGATACAAACCAAGACCAAGTTACCAACAGGGCCCCTCGAAGGTTTGACTGGACCACCTTTTATTAAGTTGAGTCCACACTGTTTGTGCTTCTCCAGGTTTCTCCTTGTGGAGCTCTGTAGGTTTTGGAATGTGTAGATGGGACTGCCCAGTCCGATCCTTTAAGAGCCCTGGTTCTGGTTTAATCTAGTCACGCTAAAATGAGCCTGTTTCGTGGCTTGGATTGTGCCGAGAGATCCCAACCCATTTGGCACCGTATCCCAGGAGTTGGGTGGACCTGGTGTTTTTAAGTGTTGGGAAACTGCCATAAATGGTATTGGTAGCCTGTCCTCACGTTTACCCCTCTTATCAGATGTTCTCATGTTTGTGAATTCCACTCTATGGCATCAACTCCATAGAGGTAGTGACTAACAGAGGCTCACTGAACTGATGCTTTACCACTGTTTGGTTCTCAGCCTTGACCAAAAACTGGCCACTTCGAGTTCATGTTGAACACGGTCCAGAAGGTTCTCACTCCAGAAGGTGCTGGTTATGGAGCCCAGTCTAACCTGAGGAGTCACCAGGTCAATAAATGTGCTTTACTCTTAAAAATGTTTCTCGCTGTGCTTTCAGACTGGCAGAAGACTGAGGCCCAGAAGCGGCGGGAGCAGCTCCTTCTGGACGAGCTGGTCATACTGGTCAACAAGCGTGACGCTCTGGTCCGAGACCTCGATGCCCAGGAGAAAGAGTAAGTCCTCGTTTGTGGTCTCCTCCAGCAAGGCTTTCTTAGGTGGCCTGGTTCTCCACTTGGCCTGGTATTGTTTTTGATTTAGTCCAGAGTTTGTGATCACTCAGTCAGGATTGAGAGCGAGGGTTTAGAGTTCCAGCAGAAGCAGGTCAGAAGCTGCACGGTGGTGAGGCCCAGTCGTTCCTGTCCTAGGTGGCTTCTCTTTGAGTCCAGGTTCGACCTCTGACCCTGTGTGTGTGTGTGTGTACTTGCAGGGCGGAGGAGGAGGACGAGCACCTGGAGAGGACTCTGGAACAGAACAAAGGAAAGATGGCTAAGAAGGAAGAGAAATGTGTCCTTCAGTGATCGTCAGGACCGTCAAATAAAAAAAACGACAACAACAACAACAACTCGACATCAAAACACTGAGGATGGAAAGAAGAGTGTTCACTACGGTTTTCAAGACATGTATTACTATCATACTGAGCATTCTGTAAACACTTATTACACTAATTTTAACTTTAAGATTAACTCTGAGAAGTTTGCTCAGCGTTTTCAGAGCCGGGCTGGCGGCTAGGTTTTTTCCCGCCAGAGCCTGGGGTTCTCTTTATACTGAGACATGACCTTCACCCTCATTAACAGACCATGGTTTTCCATTCGCGCTAGCAAGCAGGTACTTTTATGTGCTAAAAGCAGAAAAGCTTACCGAGATGAGCAACTACGTACTGACCAAGACTGAGAGAACCACGCCGAGAGAACCACGCCGAGCCTTCAACCTTGGGAATGCGTGAGTGGGGATTAGGACTGAAAACTTTTTAGGTACACTCGGAAAAGGATTTCAACTGAAGCTCCAGCGTCAGCATATCTTCCTTTATTGCAAGCAATGTTTATTACTTAATGTATATCTCTTTTAATTCAGCTGCATTTTAAGATTTGTAATTGTATAGGATCTCTCTACCTGGGAATGTTGCATTACAGCAGTGTGTTTTGTTTTTTGTTTGTTTTTTGTTTTGTTGTTGGAGGAGCTCTATAGATATGACTTGGAGGGGATGCCCAGTACTTTTAAGTACTCTGTTGAAGACTGAATGGTCAGGTTGTACATTTCATTTTACTGAAAGAAAGAAAAAAACAAAACAAAACAAAACAAAAGGCTTGCA
This sequence comes from Megaleporinus macrocephalus, assembly GCA_021613375.1. Lineage (NCBI taxonomy): Eukaryota > Metazoa > Chordata > Actinopteri > Characiformes > Anostomidae > Megaleporinus > Megaleporinus macrocephalus. Next base: position 4,301,301 of record CM038712.1, read on the forward strand.
GAATCTTATTTCCAGGAGCAGTCTGAGGTAATTTATTGTCCTTCGAGACGTGTGCAAGTAAACATCTTCCAAACCCTGTGCATTAACTCAAGGACCTTGTTAATATTTATTATAAACTTTAAACTTTTAAAAAAACAAACAAAAAAAAGGATACATGCTTTCATATGCATCCCTGGTTCACATCACGTGCTGCTGTCTTATTGTGTGAACATTGTTTTATTTATTCCTAAAAATTACCAGTCATCAATAAAAACAGACGCTTTCATACTCTTACACAAACTCCAGCTCTGTTTTCTGGGTTAAATATAAACTACTTCATATATATATATATATATATATATATATATATATATATATATATATATATATATTTTATATATATTTTTTATTATTTTTTTTTCTCCATCATTTAAAAACAACAGTTGTTTATATTGTGTTTATATTTTATGATGAATGGACCAATAGAAATGCTCCAAAATAGCTTGCAAATAATGTAAATAATTCTGGTTCCATTGACTTGCATTGAAAGTCCAGACAGTATTAGTTTTATTGGACAGACCATATACTCCACACTAATTAAATTTCTATCTTGATTTTTCAAAAACAGTTCTAAGATAAAGTTTGTTTACTTTGTTTACTTTTATAAATAGCAGGAAACTCAATTTGTCTTGTGCTGAAATTGTCCAGTCAGTACAACAACAATAACAATAACAACAACAACAACAAAAGTTGTGTGAAGTTTTACTTTGATGTGTACTTTGCCAAAGCACTACTGAAACCCAAAACACAACAACCCGCGAGCCAATCCGTAGCAAAGCCTATAAATTGCGCGAGCCTTTCCCCCCCCACCAATTCCCTTTGCGCGTCCTGCCTTTTCGGAAATGACCGCGTGCGCTTGTGCTTTATGTCGACGTCTGCTCGCGAGCTCGACGCGGACTGGCCGCTCCTTGGAGGGAGATTAGGCCAAATCAGTTTGTCCGCAGCATCTGCTTTCACTCGGACTGGAGGGGCTCGGTGCCCCCCGAACGCCCCCCAAATTTATCACAGAAAATAAGTTTGGACAGCTCCCGTCCTCTCCGGCCTGCAATAATACCCCCAAATTAATTTGCTGCTCGGCCCCCACTGTACACAGCGCCCCCCACCCCCCACCCCCGCCCCCCTCCTTCCAGGACGCACTTTTTTATCTCGTATTATTCCGCACTTACGCTGGATGACTGTAATCTCCTGAAAGGAAGGCGCACTCTGCGCTCATTTGTTTGCGCCTCTAACTGGTCATTTGCTCTTCCTCCGAGCTCGCGGCTCCGTGTAATGGTCATCAGTGGAGATGAGGGGAAGCCGTGCTGCGCTTTTTCCACGCTCCAGAAAAAATCTCCACCTTTATCTCTGTAATGCGCGCGAATCTGTTTTGCGCCACTTTCCGAGATCCGCGCTGTTTGGACTGTTTGAAGTGATCGGAGTAAAAAAATTGGTGGGGTCTACCTTCTAGCACGCGCGAGACTTGGGCACAAACTTTTTTTCTTTTGTTTTTCCTGAGGCTGAAACTTTTTGCTGCAGACCTCTAAATTTATAAAAATTACGGATTTATTTCTTTAAAAAATCGCAATTTAATTAAATTAAAGCACAAACAATTTAGAAATAAAATTCTATTTTAATTTGAGAATTAGGTTTTGAGGGCTCACGTGCTCGAAAAGTAGGACTGATGTATAAAAGAAAAGAAGCGCTTTGTTTAGTTTTAGCTGTTTTTTTATTTAAAGCTAAAAATTATTGAAAATTAAAAATTATTTTTTTTCGTTTGTTTAAATAAAAGGTTTAAATGTCTTACCTGAATCTCTTGCTCTGAGTTAGTCCGCGCGGGTTCTCCGCCGCAGTCTGCACGCGCTACTCACGAAACTGCGCTCAGTATTTATTTAAAAAAAAAAGTTTTATTCTGTAAAAAAAACAAAAAACAAAATCAAGCCGTATTTTTTTTCCTTTATCGCGTTTAAAAAGCGCAACGCTGCTGGAGACGCTCAGGCAGAAACGGGAACGCGCAGCGCGCGCCCCTGCGCCTCCTCTTCTTCTTCTCCTCCTCCTCCTCTTCCTCTCTTCCTCCTCCTCCTCATCTTCATCATCATCTTCTTCTTCTCCTCCTGTGGATGGAGCTGCTTTGAAGTCCGTGGCCTCCTTTTCTTCCTCTCTCTCTCTCTCTCTCTCTCTCTCTCTCTCTTTTCTTTTTTCGCAGGTGTTCTCCATCAGCCGGACTGTGGAGCGCGCGGTGTCCGTCTGAAGCTCAGCGGCCTCTTCAGCGCGCGCCACTTTTATGCATCATCGTTTTAATAAGCACCGACCACATCCGCGACCTGCTCCAATCCTGCCAGCTAAAAGACACAAAACTTTTTTTTCGCCCCCCTCCACCACCTCCTCCTCCTTCTCCTCCTCCTCCTCCCCCCACCCAACCCTCCACCACCACCTCCTCCTCCTTCTCGCGCTCCTCTAATCCAGAGATTTACGAGCTCAGCGTTAAAGAAAATGCGGCCGCAGTTTGGGGTTTAGACAAAAATACTCTTATTAGGGAGAAACAGGAGCTCCTGCGTGCTCGCGCCGCGGCGCAGGAGATCCCGAGGAGCTGCAGCACGAGCGGCTGAGATGCAGCGCCGTTAATGTTATACTTTAATTTTAAATGTTTTGCTTCTTATTGTAATTATAATTTTTGGTTGTACGAGTCTCTATGCCGTTTTGGCTGTGGACCCCCCGCGCGCGAGCTACCCCCCTCGTGTTTAAATGCCTTCACTCCTCTTTTCCTCTGTTTTTTTTTTCTTTTTTAATCATGCAAAAACTTTTTCTTCACTTCTTCACGGGATGACTTGTGTTTGTGCGCCCCCCCTCCCCCCCCCCCCCCCCCCCCCCCCCCCCCCCCCCCCCCCCCCCCCCCCCCCCCCCCCTTCACTCCGCGCTCTTTTTGATTGGGTCATGTTGTTAAAAATGTAATTTGGTCTCGAGGCGGTCACTTGCTTTGAACGTTTAGCTCGCTTTCAGCTCGGGCCCCCGTTAGAATGAGTTTTATTTTGTGGCCCTGAACAAAAGGGGCCGGAGTGAAGGCCCTTCTGGAAAGAAGAAGAAGAAGAAGAGGAGGAGGAGGAAGAAGAAGAAGAAAAAATGGGAGCATCTCAGCGACCTCCTTCAGAGGAGCAGTTAAGGAAACACCGCGCGCGCTCCTGCATATTCTCTTCTCCTGTTTTTTTTTTTTTTTTTTTTTTTTTTTTAGTGAGCGCTAAATTTTTTTCTCTTTGATTTCATTTATTCTCTACATCCCCCCCCCCTCCTTTCACCCCCCCCCCTCCGTGTCGATTAAACTTTACGCAGACTCCTCTGAAATGTAATTCTAAGTGGGGATTAAGTCGGACATTAATATTCATGAGGCGGCCTTACAATAAAAATGAAAATAGATAAAGTGGATAAATTAAACTTTTTATATATTTTTTTAAATCCCGCGCTGAATCGATCGAAACGACCCCGCGTTCAAATCAAATCAAAGAAAGAAAGAGAGAAAGAAAGAGAGAGATACAGAAATAGGAGGCTGCTGCTGTTATATCAGATGGAGGTTTTGCTTGTTTGCGCGAAAATTCGTTCAAATTCGCGATTATTTGTTCCGGTTTTTGTTTAACAAACAATCCCAGCTTCGGCGACCACCGAGGCCCGGACTGAACTGAATGCTCCGAACAGCCCAGTCGCTCCGAAGCCTCCCACCAAGTTTGTTACTGACCGCGTTCGAGCTTTAAACCTTTTCTTCGACTCCTAAATTTAAAATTTGCGATTTTTTTTTTAAAGAAAAGTCGAATTTGCGTTAAACTTCTATACACACGCATTCTTTCACACACACACACATATATTTATCATTTTCCTCTTTTTTTATTCAAGTGTCGCAGGTTTGTTGCTCGCCAGTCACGTGGTGCAGCAAGGAGGCGGGGCTTGCAGCCTGCTCCCGCAGCCGAGCGGCTCCGGCGAACGCCACTCAAGGCGGAGGCGCGCGCTCATTGGCTGCGGGGGGCGGACCTGCAGGTGTCCTGCGCTCTTAGAGAGGCTGGGCTGAAAGGAGAAGGTGATCAATCTCCATCCGTCTACATTTAGCAATCAGTGACTGACGCGAAGGAGCGCGCGAGAAAACGCAAATGACTTCTTGATTTTTTTTTTATTTCTTTCCGCCCAAAAAAAAAAAAAAGAAAATTTCAAATTTGATTTTGGAATCAGAGATGATACTAACGATCAGGCGCGCCACGACCTCGAGCGCAGCCGCGAGTCTCTCTTTCTGAGGAGAAGTTTTTTTTTTCCAGCTTGTTTATTTATTTGTTTGTTTGCGAGGCTTCCTGCTCTCACTCTCTCTCACTCTCTCACTCTGACATTGGTTGGATATTTGCTGCTCTGAGACCCTCGGCGAGGGAGAGGAGAGGTGTTAATAAAGGTAAGCGCTTTATTTAGCACTGAACTCAGAACTGGGTCTGCTCGGAGCTCCAGGTCTTGGATCTGAATCCGGGTCCTAAGCGAGGCTGAACGAACGTTTAATGAAATTTAGCGATGTTTTAGTTTCTTGGCCGGAGCAGAATCAGCTCTGCTTCTGTTTTAAGGGTGGGATTCCTCCTCCTGACGGACCCCTGAAGTGGGGGGTAATTGGAGAGGCGTGTTTTGTTGTTTTTTTGCTAATGTATTGGGCTGATAAGGCCGCCGCTCGGAGCTCTAATCTACATTGGAATTGGTTCGATTTGCAGATGTGGCCTGTTTAAAAGCAGCCCTCTCTGCAGAGGTCCAGCACCAGTTCGGGCAAAGAAAGGGGGTCCCAATACACAGAAAGCCCCCTCCTGAGAGGACCCGGCTCGGAGAGTCAACCCGCTTAAAAAAACGCAATAAAGCTCGTAAAATAGAAGTTAAATCAGTTTAACGGAAAAAAAAATAATAAGTGATCGATTATTTTATTATCAGTGAGCTCTTCAAGATATACACTAAACAAATATATATAAAGTTGTGTGATGTGCGCGCTCGTTTAAAAGACATAATGAAAAAAAAAAGGTTGCTAAGATTTGATTGTTTCTGGTTCGTAAAATTAAAATTAGCGACTGTAAATAAAATGAAATATAAATTTTAGAAAATGTAATACCTGCTTTTATGAAGGGTGGGCTGTTTTATTTGGGGGGTCGAGCGAGGCCTGATAACTTTATTGTATCACCTTTTATTGTCATGTATTTCGCACTAAACAATAAAAAAGTTATTTAACTTAAAAATAAACCAAAATTTTTAAAGCGAAATGAGAGTTAAATTAAACTGAGCTGAAAGCGCGCGGCCAACAAAACAGCCACATGAGAAGCAACTCACCTAATTGAACAAGTTGAGAATTAAAAATCATTATAGTAATCATAATAGTAGTAATAATTAGAATTTCTCTAAAATTACAGAATTACAGGCGAACAAAAATCTGAAATTGCGACAAATTTGGAAAAGAAATGTAAAGCCGCAAATTCTGGTTGTATCATTATTATTGTTATTGTAATAATACTGTAAGTTGTTCTGAGAGGTGTGTCGACCCACAATAACTACATTATTAAAAACAAAAAAATATTGTGGCCAAATATTGAGGCAATCATAAAATTGTTTATATATATTTAAACATGAAATGAATGATTTGATTAAAGCGAATTACACTCAAACTTCAGATCAACACAGTCTCTCAGAGCAGCTTCTCTACAGTTCGAATCTAAAAGATTAGCTCCAATTTTTTATTTTGCTTCCTTTTTTTTCTCTAAAAAATATAAAACAGTCATGTTGTTGGTCTCGCGCTCTCGTCCAGTGTCCAGTGTTGTGATGGAGCTCGTTGTTCTCTCTGTTCCAGTTCCTGGCTTTGGGCTCCGTCCTCCGTCAAAGTGCAACATCGGGGTAAATCTGCGTGCTGGTCAGATCTGGGGGGACCCGGGACTGCCTCTAGCATGATGTCTTACCTCAAACAGCCCCCCTACGCCATGAACGGCCTGGGGCTGAGCGGGGCGGCCATGGACCTGCTGCATCCCTCCGTGGGCTATCCAGGTATTCACGCGCGCGCACCGGATCCGCGGACCTGTTAGTTTAATCGGGACACTATTTTTGTTTTGTTTAGCGCGAGACCCGGACACGTAATCGCGCACCTACTCAGTGTGTCTGTGTATATATATGTATGTGTGTATATATTTATTTTATGTGTATCGAAACGCGCGCGCTGTGTCTATCGGGTCACTCAGAACAGAGAGTTTAGTTTATAGTTGTAAATGCAGTAGCAGCTCCGGCACGCGATCCACACTAGTTTTACTTTATTAATTAATTTTTCTCTTAAAGTTGCTTCTAATATTTATTATTATTATTATTGAATTATTTTGTTAGAGCGTTGTTAACTCTTGTCTGGCTGATATCTAACATTTATTGTTATTATATTATTTGCGCTATTCTTAATTATATATATATATATATATATATATATATATATATATATATATATATATATATATATGTAATGTATGTATGTATGTATGTATGTATGTATGTAATGTATTTATTTCTAAGATTGAGCTCCCGGCTGCTGTAGCTACACTAGTATTTGCACACGTCTTTGTTTCACTGTGTTAAATCTATACATCTATATATAAATTATTTCTATAATCTCTAATTATAAATACTGTAGATAATAATTCTATAAACTCTATTATACAGTTTACTATATAGAATATTCCTCACTGGCTTTATTAATATTCACTTCACTCTAAATTCGGTTCCCACTAAACTTTAAATCTTCATTTAAAGACTGAAATAATTTAAAATTAAATATAAATGTATATCGCGTGCTAAACAAAGAAACGTCACATTTCTGTGTGTAGTTTATTTATTTATTTATTTATTTATTAAATGGTATCAAATATCTACACGTATTTAAGCGCGCTCTCTGTAAAGAGCAAATAAACAACCTCTACAAAACGTGCCACGTGACCCGATTTTTGGTTTAGTTTTTAATTTTTAATCTTTATTTCAGATTTATTTGTAAATATTTACTGGATCCACTAAAAAGTCTTGTTTATTTAAGAAAAAAAACGTGTTTGTTTTTTAATTAGCAGCCACGCCCAGAAAGCAGCGGCGGGAGAGGACGACGTTCACGCGCTCGCAGCTGGACATCCTGGAGGCGCTATTCGCCAAAACGCGCTACCCGGACATCTTCATGCGCGAGGAGGTGGCGCTAAAGATCAACCTGCCGGAGTCCAGAGTGCAGGTACGGCTGTCCGTGTCGCCTATTCATGACAAACATCCGCAACTACGCCGCGCGTCTTGCGTCCACGCGCGCTAACCCGGCTTAGGTTATTGCGCGTTTTGTGCGCGTGCTCGCCAGCGCCCTCTGTAGGTTAGGACGCTTTTCGTAGAGATGAAGTGAGTGCGTGCAGAATCTGACCAGGCAGTGCTGCTCCAACTCAGGCAGTCTCTCTCTCTCTCTCTCTCTCTCTCTCTCTCTCTCTCTCTCTCTCTCTCTCTCTCTCTCTCTCTCTCTCTCTCTCTCTCTCTCTCTCTCTCTCTCTCTCTCTCTCTCTCTCTCTACGTTTGGTTGGGGTTTCTGACTTGACCAAAGGCCTGATGTTTGGTAGGGAGTGAGCCCTAACCCCCACGCCTACACCTGAAGGCCTATATATGGAAATGGGCTCCTCTGGCAGGCTGGCCGCTCCAGTAAAGGGGCCGGAGCGCCTGCAGATCTGCTTCATGCAGTTTCTCAGGACAGTCCAGTCCTAACATGCTCCTCTTGCCATTAGTTCACCAGCGAGGAAGAGCGTGCCCCTCTCTCCTGAGCCTGAGTGAGTGCGTATGTGAAATGAAACGCTCTAGTCGGACCCTCCTCACGCTATTGAATTACCATCTCTGGTGAGAAACTCAATAGCCTACTATCTCCCTGCCACCTCCATGTGCTGTAATGAGATCCACAGGCCTGAACACAGAGAGAGAGAGAGAGAGAGAGAGAGAGAGAGAGAGAGAGGCTCCATGCAAATGAATGCAACTAACGGCCAATAACTAGTCCTTCTGTGCACGGCTGATGTACAATGGCTCTCCAGCTTGTCCTTCAGCCTTGCACAGAAGCAGCTCTCTTTAACCGTTGAATGGGGCTCTGGAGGGCTTGTTTTTCTTAGCGGGCCGAGCTTGTCGGTTCCAGTGGGTTCTAACACCTGTGCGTGTTCCAGGTGTGGTTTAAGAACCGCCGGGCGAAGTGCAGGCAGCAGCAGCAGAGCGGAGGGAGCAGCGCCAAGGCCCGGCCTGTCAAGAAGAAGTCGTCCCCCACGAGAGAGAGCACGGGCTCGGAGAGCAGCGGTCAGTTCACCCCTCCGGCCGTGTCCAGCACGGGCTCCTCGTCCTCGTCCTCCTCGTCCACGGCCAACAACAACAACAACAGCAACAACGCAGGCATCAGCAGCACGTCTACCTCCATCAGCACCGTGTCGTCCATCTGGAGCCCGGCCATCTCACCTGGTTCCGCCCCTCCCTCCGCCTCGCTCCCGGACCCCATGCCGCCCTCCAACGCCTCCTGCATGCAGCGCTCCGTCTCCAGCTCGGCCGGCTCCTCCTACCCCATGTCCTACAACCAGACGGCGGGCTACGGCCAAGGCTACCCGACCCCGTCCGGCTCCTACTTCAGCGGGGTGGACTGCAGCTCCTACCTGACCCCCATGCACTCGCACCCTCACCACCCCCACCAGCTCAGCCCTATGACGCCGTCGTCCATGTCCACGCACCCCCACCACCACATCAGCCAGTCTTCGGGTCACCACCACCATCACCACCACCACCACCAGGCCTACAGCGGCGCCGGGCTGACCTTCAACTCCTCCGACTGCCTGGATTACAAGGAGCAGACGGCTTCCTCCTGGAAGATCAACTTCAACGCCACGGACTGTTTGGACTACAAAGACCAGGCGTCCTGGAGGTTCCAAGTCTTGTGATCTTCTTCTTCTCCTCCTGCTTCTTCTTGTTCTTCTTCTTATTCTGGTGGTTTTTTTTCGTTTCCTCCTCACCCCTTTTTCCACCCCACCGAACAACTCCGTACTACCCCCGCCACCCCACCCCACCCACCTCTCTGTTTTTTAATAGTGTGCTGAGTTTATTAAAAAAAAAAAAAGATTTTAAGAAGAAGTTATATGGACTAAACAAAATAGTTAGATGTTTTTCTAAACACACCCAAGAAATAAAAGCCCCTCCCAACATTCGCAAGAGAGAGAACCAGCAGAGCTGTGGACCAGAATCAGAGCGTTCTCCACAATGAAGAGTTGGCAGATGCTGAATTCTGGACGGTTTTAAAGAGTCTTTAACTCAAAGGCCCTCTGGATTATTATTACTATTATAAATATTATTATTATTATTATGGTTATTAATATTCTTACTTCCCCCCCCACCCCACCCTTCATCACCAGACTCTGAACCCTCAGCAACCAGGTTTTACCCCCCCCCCTCCCCCCAACCCCCTGTACAGCCCTCAGCAGTTCCTTCTTCAGTGCTTATGATTTTAAATCGTTGATTTTTAGGTTGCGAGAGATTTTTAGTCAGCTTCCGCCGAGCTGAATCTGTACATATGTATTTGGGTCAGTTACAGTGACCATATTTAGTTGGTGTTGATTTGAAAATGGTTTAATAAGACGACTTTATGTAAATCTTTTCTCTTTTTTTCCTCCCCTCGAATATTCCAAAGATCCCAAAAAAAACAAATTGAAAAATTTTCGATATCAGTAACTTTGGCTTTTGTTTAATTAAAAAAAAGAAGACTTTTATATGGAGAACACCTGGAGGGGAAAAAAATAAAGTGAGAAAAAAAAGACGAGCTGTAAATTTAGAGTGTAGGCGAATTTGGCTTTTTTTATATTTCATCACAAAAATCTGAAGTTTGAAGCGAATTTCGCGGTGAAAAGCTACAAATTTGGGCGATGATCTGCGGGTTTCTTCCCGGAGGATGCTGGATGCGTTTGGCGGCACTTTGACTGACTTTCTGGTGCTTGTTGTTGGAGGAGGGATGATGTGGATGTGAAGACTTACTTTCTTTTTTTTTTTTTTTTTTGGTTTGTTTTTGTTTTTTTCCCAAAACGCCAGTGAAATGTTGAATGTATTTCAGGCGCAGGCCATTACATTCCTGTCCGTCATAATAAAGAACAGTTAACTACCAGCTTCTTCTTTACACGTCTGTGTGGAAGGGTGGGTGGGGGGTCCATCGATTGCTCCCACCATCAGCATTCATTTAGAAAAGCACACATTTTAAAGCTGAAAAAAAACCGTAACGCAATAGTTGCGACGGCGGCGTCTGTTTCTTCTGCGCTACGTTGACATTTGGGGGCGTTTTTCTTTTTTTCAGGAAGGGGAGTAAGGAGTGATGGCACTGCTGGCTGCTGGGAAACTCTTTCTCTTCTGTTTCTTTCACGCGGAGCTGCTTAAACTGAGAGTAAAAAAATTACAGAATTTCTTTTGCAAAATTTTGCGGTTTTGCGATTTTTCGTCGCTTTTAATTTATGAATTTATTCGTTTGTTTATTTAAAAAAGGAGAAATATAGGAAACAACAAAAAAGAACATAGCGTCGCTGTCCAATGAAACACAACTTTTACAGGAGAGGACAATGTAAGTGAATGGAACCAGATTTTTTTCCCAAAACTATTTTAAATCGTTCCTATTGGTCCGTTCATCGCGATGAATTTTCCCACAGTGTAAACATCAGCTGCTGCATTCAAGTGATGTAGGAAAATTAAAAATCGGCACGAGCCAACCTGCTGGACAAAACGGCCTTGAAACATTTATTAGGCTTTTGATGGCGCCCTAATTGAATGCGCATGCGTAATTGCCTCAATTTCTGCATTTCTCCGTTTCTCCTAAATCCGCCCCGGAGCCAAAACGGCCGCTCCTGATTGGGTAATTATGAGGGCGGGTGTCCAGGGTTAATGGGTCAAAAGCGGAGAGGGGGGCAGCTGGGCAGAAAGGCGGGGGCAGCTCCGTCCACAAAGCTGGAATTAAAAAAACACCGCAAATAAAATAAAACGAAATTGAAGCCAGAATAATAAAAGCTCGCGAGGCCGCTTACAACAAAGCAGGAGCTCAGTTTGGCTGTACGTCTAAACTATAAAATAAATATATATATATTTTTTTAGTGATCAGTTATTTATTTGTGTTTATGTAGTTATTTATTTACACACGTTCACATTTATTTCAGCTTTTACTTTATTTTTATTTTCTTTTTGTTCTTTTTCTAAAAAAGTAAAATAAATATCTGATAAATAAAGAAGTGAAAAGTGTTGGTAATTAGGGAAAGGGGAGCGCGCGCCGCTGTGTGAGGGTTTAATATGGAAATATATTAATAATATGTAGCAGCTGAATAAACATCTCACTCAGGAGGACATTAAACATGTTTGCGCTGACGCTCGCGCGCGCCGGGTTGGGACACAAACATTTCTATCATTTAAATAATTAATCGCTAATAAAGAAGGAATTATCATCGCGAGCACCTGCACGAGGACGTGTATGTGTGTTTTTTATATATATATATATTATGAGATATTAGTTTAAAGGAAATATGGTGCTCGCGCTCCGGCAGTAAATAAATGTGTCTAATATATATTAAGGCGCGCGCAGATGGGTCATGATTTCAAAGGATTTTAAAGGCAGCGCGAGTTGAGGGTCTCTGTGCTGGATTGGGGGGGGGGGCGAGCAGGATTAAACGGGACTAAAGCGCGCTGCTTTCGGGGGGATTTGTGCACGAGGCTAATGGGCGCTTATCACACCCGTCTCAGCAGCGCGAGCTCAGGACCAACACCAGCTCTAAAAATAATAATAATAATAATAGAGACAGAGAGACGCGCGCGCGGTTATTTCTGATCACTCGGTCTGCGGGTTAAACACTGATCTCGTCTTAAACCAGCAGCAGTACGGAGGCCGCTTAGTCTGCAGGTCTAGACTTACCTGCGTATCTGAAACGCGGCAGCGCGCGCAGTGGGTCTGTGCTGAACGGTTTACTGTACAGAACCGGGTTCCGCCGGGTTCCACCGGGTTCCTCAGCGCTGCACGGCTGAAGGAAACACGTATATGATTTTTATGGTGTTGATTCAGGTTTAATTCCCTCTTTAAAGAGAGAGAGAGAGAGAGCGCGAGCCCAGGCTCCTCACTGCAGCTCCGCTCGTGCGGGTTTGTGTTGGTATGAACTTCCATTAAAGGTGAAATCTGCTGCTTGTTCTCTCCAGAACTTTCTGCTTGGTGGAAAGTCTCTCGTGGTCCGCTCTAGAGAAGCTTAGAGGCTTTCTGAGTGGTGGTGAAGGTAACCAGACGTCTGAAGATTCTGAAAGAGAGTAAATGGTTCTGGTGTCTGGCACGCGGGTAGAGGAGCTGAACAGTTTGGGCAAAACATCTTAAACTACAGGTTCAGTTTAAAGGGACTGTTTTCTGTAAACAGAATATAATATAGTCCCGCGTTTACTGTTACTGCTGTGAGGCTCGCTTGCTCGCTCGCGCGCGTGACGTCACAGCACGCGAATGTTTGGTTGCTTATAATTAGTCAAATTAATCTAAAATCAGTTTAAACATCAACAGTGTTGATAATAGAATATCGGGAAGTGTAATAAAAGAACTGCACATTAATTCAGACATGTATGTCTATGTACCTCTACTTTACTTTTATAGTTACCTTTTTGGAGACACTTTTTATTTTCTTTGAACAGAAATAATATAAAAAAACAATCAATCTTAAACTCAATTGGCTTTTTTTTTTTTTAAATATAAACATTTCTGGAAATTACTGTTACTATATATATATATATATATATATATATATATATATATATATATATATATATATATATTTTACAGTATAAATCCTTATTGATTCAGTTTTACTGCAGTTTTATAGTTTTTTGTAATTTATAGTCCCAAAGAAATTAGACTGTTCACTATTATATCATCAATAAGAATCCATACGTCACTCTCCACAGAAAAACATACATCTCCAAAATAGAAACACTACAGGAGAACAGAAACCTTCTTAACTCTCACTGTAACTGAATGTAAAGAGGTTATTATGTACCAGTGGATTGTAAATGTGTATGTTGGGTTTTTTCCAGTATACATGCTTATTGATTTAGTTTTAGAAGAGTTTAGAGAAAAATTTGGCCTAAAATGTGTATATAAATAAATTTATAGTCTCAAAGAAATTAGAATGTCCACTATCATACCATCAACAATCTATACGTCACTCTCTAAAGAAAAACATACATTATAGAAACGTTACAGGAGAACAAAACCTTCTTAACTCTCACAGTAACTGAATGTAAAGAGGTTATTATGTACCAGTGGACTGTATAAATGTGTAGGTTGGGTTTTACAGTATAAATCCTTATTGATTCAGTTTTACTGCAGTTTACAGAAATATTTCTGTATTTAAATGAAATTATAGTAAAGAAAACCTTCCCTAAAGAAATCAGACTGTCCACTATTGGGTGCTTTTCACTGTAGGTTAATATATAGAGGTTTTTATTTAAAGCTATTTTGGAGCGTTTCTATTGGTCCATTCATTATAAAAACTTTCACAGGATATTAACGAGCAGCTGTCGTGTTCAAAAAGAAAATCATCAAAAATGAAAATACATGGGTTTTTTTTGGACAGCGATGATATGCTGATATTATATATAATATATATATATATGTGTGTGTGTGTGTGTGTGTGTGTGTGTAGACCCCTGGTTCCCATCACCACCACTTTAAAGAACATCTGAATGATTTTACCCTTTTTTTTATTTGATTATTTAGTCCTGCAGGAGTAAAGGATCAGAGAATGTCTCTATAAGAAAACAAACTAAATCATATTTAACTGTTTAACTGAGCGACGACGCTGATATTCTTTCAGCTCATGACTGTATGACTTCCTGAGCAACTGCTCCTCGTAGTGATCAGTCGTGGATTCTCTGCAGCTCACAGTGAATAAAAACAGTGAACAAAACGGTCGCTGTACGAAGAAAAACATGTATATCTATTTCTGATGATTTTCTTTTTGAACACGACAGCTGCTCGTTTATATCCTGTGAAAGTTTTTATAATGAATGGACCAATAGAAACGCTCCAAAATAGCTTTCATTAAAAACCTCCTGACATTAACCTACAGTGAGAGTTAAGAAGGTTTTTGTTTTCTCCTGTAAAGTTTCTATTTTGGAGATGCATGTTTTTTTTTAGACACTGACTATATGGATTATAGATGGTATGATAGTGGACAGTCTGATTTCTTTGGTGACTGTTTTTTACTATGAATTCATTTAAATCTTTCTCTTATACATAATAAAACAGAGTCAATAAACATTTATACTGGAGAAATCCCCAAACCACACATTTACAGTCCACTGTTAAATATAAACCCTTTAACATTCAGTTAAAGTGAAAGTGAAGAAGGTTTTGTTCTCCTGTAACGTTTCTATTTTTGCGACGCATATGGAGTGACGTATGGATTGTTGTTGATGGTATAATAGCCGACAGTCTGATTTTTTTGGGGACAGTTCTTTACTGTGAATTAATTTAAATACACATTTTAGACCAAATCTTTCCGGAAGAAAAACAACATACACATTTATACAGTCCACTGGTACATAATAACCTCTTTACATTGTTACAGTGAGAGTTAAGAAGGGTTTTTTCTCCTGTAACGTTTCTATAATGTATGTTTTTCTTTAGAGAGTGACGTATAGATTGTTGATGGTATTGATAATTGTAGACATTCAAATTTTTTGAGACTATACATTTATTTAAATACACATTTTAGGCCAAATCTTTCTTTAAACGGCTGTAAAACTGAATAAATAAGCATATATACTAGAAAAAAAAACAACATTTACAGTCCACTGATACATAAAACCCTCTTTACATTCAGTTACAGTGAGAGTTAAGAAGGTTTTTGTTCTCTTTACTAATGTTTCTATTTTGTTTTTCTGTGGAGAGTGACATATGGATTGTTGTTGATGGTATAATAGCCGACAGTCTGATTTCTTTGGGGACAGTTCTTTACTATGAATTAATTTAAATACACATTTTAGGCCAAATCTTTCTTTAAACGGCTGTAAAACTGAATAAATAAGCATATATACTAAAAAAAAACAACATTTACAGTCCACTGATACATAAAACCCTCTTTACATTCAGTTACAGTGAGAGTTGAGAAGGTTTTTGTTCTCTTTACTAATGTTTCTATTTTGGAGATGTATGTTTTTCTGTGGAGAGTGACGTATGGATTGTTGATGATATAATAGTGGACAGTCTGGTTTCTTTGAGACTATAAATTAATTTAAATACACATTTTAGGCCAAATCTTTCTGTAAACTGCAGTAAAACAGTGTCAATAAACACATATACTGGAAAAAACCCAACCTACACATTTATACAGTCCACTGGTACATAATAACCTCTTTACATTCAGTTACAGTGAGAGTTAAGAAGGTTTTGTTCTCCTGTAACGTTTCTATAATGTATGTTTTTCTTTAGAGAGTGACTATATAGATTGTTGATGGTATGATAGTGGACATTCTAATTCCTTTGGGACTATACATTTATTTATATACACATTTTAGGCCAAATCTTTTTCTAAACTCTTCTAAAACTAAATCTATAAGCATGTATACTGGAAAAAAACCAACATACAGATTTACAATCCACTGGTACATAATAACCTCTTTACATTCAGTTACAGTGAGAGTTAAGAAGGTTTTGTTCTCCTGTAACGTTTCTATAATGTATGTTTTTCTTTAGAGAGTGACTATATAGATTGTTGATGGTATGATAGTGGACATTCTCATTTCTTTGGGACTATAAATTTATTTATATACACATTTTAGGCCAAATCTTTCTTTAAACAGCTGTAAAACTGAATAAATAAGCATATATACTAGAAAAAAACTACATTTACAATCCACTGATACATAAAACCCTATTTACATTCAGTTACAGTGAGAGTTAAGAAGGGTTTTTTCTCCTGTAACGTTTCTATGATGTATGTTTTTCTTTAGAGAGTGACGTATGGATTGTTGATGGTATTGATAATTGTAGACATTATAATTTTTTGAGACTATACATTTATTTAAATACACATTTTAGGCCAAATCTTTCTTTAAACGGCTGTAAAACTGAATAAATAAGCATATATACTAGAAAAAAAACAACATTTACAGTCCACTGATACATAAAACC
Source organism: Megaleporinus macrocephalus (assembly GCA_021613375.1). Classification (NCBI taxonomy): domain Eukaryota; kingdom Metazoa; phylum Chordata; class Actinopteri; order Characiformes; family Anostomidae; genus Megaleporinus; species Megaleporinus macrocephalus. The sequence goes on from CM038712.1 coordinate 4,317,508, forward strand.
CTCTTTACATTCAGTTACAGTGAGAGTTGAGAAGGTTTTTGTTCTCTTTACTAATGTTTCTTTTGGAGATGTATGTTTTTCTGTGGAGAGTGACGTATGGATTGTTGATGATATAATAGTGAACGGTCTAATTTCTTTGAGACTATAAATTCATTTAAAAACACATTTTAGACCAAATCTTTCTGTAAACTGCAGTAAAACAGTGTCAATAAACACATATACTGGAAAAAACCCAACATACACATTTATACAGTCCACTGGTACATAATAACCTCTTTACATTCAGTTACAGTGAGAGTTAAGAAGGTTTTGTTCTCCTGTAACGTTTCTATAATGTATGTTTTTCTTTAGAGAGTGACTATATAGATTGTTTGATGGTATGATAGTGGACATTCTCATTTCTTTGGGTATAAATTTATTTATATACACATTTTAGGCCAAATCTTTCTTTAAACAGCTGTAAAACTGAATAAATAAGCATATATACTAGAAAAAAACTACATTTACAATCCACTGATACATAAAACCCTATTTACATTCAGTTACAGTGAGAGTTAAGAAGGTTTTTTCTCCTGTAACGTTTCTATGATGTATGTTTTTCTTTAGAGAGTGACGTATGGATTGTTGATGGTATTGATAATTGTAGACATTATAATTTTTTGAGACTATACATTTATTTAAATACACATTTTAGGCCAAATCTCTTTAAACGGCTGTAAAACTGAATAAATAAGCATATATACTAGAAAAAAAACAACATTTACAGTCCACTGATACATAAAACCCTCTTTACATTCAGTTACAGTGAGAGTTGAGAAGGTTTTTGTTCTCTTTACTAATGTTTCTATTTTGGAGATGTATGTTTTTCTGTGGAGAGTGACGTATGGATTGTTGATGATATAATAGTGAACGGTCTAATTTCTTTGAGACTATAAATTCATTTAAAAACACATTTTAGACCAAATCTTTCTGTAAACTGCAGTAAAACAGTGTCAATAAACACATATACTGGAAAAAACCCAACATACACATTTATACAGTCCACTGGTACATAATAACCTCTTTACATTCAGTTACAGTGAGAGTTAAGAAGGTTTTGTTCTCCTGTAACGTTTCTATAATGTATGTTTTTCTTTAGAGAGTGACTATATAGATTGTTGATGGTATGATAGTGGACATTCTAATTCCTTTGGGACTATAAATTTATTTATATACACATTTTAGGCCAAATCTTTTTCTAAACTCTTCTAAAACTAAATCTATAAGCACGTATACTGGAAAAAACCCAACATACACATTTATACAGTCCACTGGTACATAATAACCTCTTTACATTCAGTTACTGTGAGACAGAAAGACACTGTTTGTTCTCTTTAACGTGGTGCTGATGTTCAGTTTCACCTAAAACTGTTACAGCTACTGATATGTTGGTCCACAATTTTTTTTATTTATTTTTTAACAGCCAGCATTTTTCCCCTGCACACCTGTAAGTATTCTCTGTGTGCGGGTTCAGCGAGGAAGAGGAGGAAGAGGAGGAAGAGGAAGCCCTCCCGCTCTCCAGCTGTGGCCGTGCTGATGTGTCTCCTGCAGCTTCTCCTTCTTAGGGCACATTATTACGTGTGGAAACTCTAAAAGAGATTACCAGCCGGCACCGTTTACAGGCGTACGGCGGCGTGATGAGCGGAGGCGGTTTGCTGAGATGAGGATGAGGACGAGGAAGATGGAGAGCGCTGCACGGTGGCGCGGAAGTGCTGAGGACGGGCAAAAAAAAAAAAAAAAAAACCTGCGCGGATTTATTTCAGCAGTATTTGTGTTTAAGTCCTGACAGCAGGAGGTGGGGGTTGGGGGTGGGGATTGGGGAGGGGGGTTATATTATGACCCCTAGGAAGGACAGTTTGTGGTCAGAAACGTGGCCAAGCGCATGACATACACAGCAGCTACAAAAATAAGTGGTCAGCTAAAATAAAAAATAATAATAATAATAAAAAAAAGAAAGCAGGGTCTGAGGTGGCTCCAGCGCGTTGGAGGTTCGGGAGTTCTTGCGTGGAGATGAATGCTAAACTGCAGCATTCCTCTTTGACAACACACTGCAACCCGACGCCGCGCTGACATAATAGCTCTTAACAGCCCTAATTACAGCAGCCAGAACAGTTTGGTGAGTTTATTTTTCTCGGCTCAGGTGACCACGCCACACCTCTCGCACCTGAAGAGAGGCCGTGCCTCATGGCTGCCTGAACTCTTGACCTGCTTGGCCTCCGCAGAACGGGTTTCTTCTGAACAAGACCCAGAAACAAAGCACTGGACGTCTTCTTCCGGCTGGGGGACGCATCGCTGGCTGTCTGCCGGCGACTCACGTCTCTCAAACTGCTAGTTAGACCAAAGGCAGAGCCAAGTTCTTTCACAATCCTGCCTTTACAAAGCTTCCTGCACCTTCTAGAAGAAAGTTGGTGAACATGATGGTGAGCAAGGTTGCAATACATGCAGTAGAGCTGCAGGCAAGAATGAACCTCTTTCACCAATGCAACGAACCAATCATCTCCCAGACGTTTCAGTGAAGATACAGTTGTATGTCCTGTTACCTGTTTCGCCTTGACCTGCTTGGCCTTCACAGAATGGGTTTCTTCTGAACAAGACCCAGAAACTAAGCGCCGGCCGCCTTCTTCCGGCTGGGGGACGCGTCGCTGGCTGTCTGCCGCCGACTCACGTCTACTCAAACTGCTAGTTAGACCAAAGGTAGGTCATTCTGAGAGCCAAGTTCTTTCACAATCCTGCCTTTACAATGCTTCCTGCACCTTCTAGAAGAAAGTTGGTGAAGATGAAGCACCAAAAGAGGTCAGTGATGATGGTTGCAAGGTTGTGATACATGCAGTAGATCTGCAACCAAGAATGAATCTCTTTTACCAATGCAAGGAACAAATTCTCTCCCAAATGTTTAAATAGAGACACAGTTGTATCTCCTGATACCTGTTTCCTCTTGACCTGCTTGGCCTTCACAGAACGGGTTTCTTCTGAACAAGACCCAGAAACTAAGCGCCGGCCGCCTTCTTTCGGCTGGGAGACGCATCGCTGGCTGTCTGCCGGCGACTCACGTCTACTCAAACTGCTAGTAAAACCAAAGGCAGGACATTCTGAGAGCCAAGTTCTTTCACAATCCTGCCTTTACAAAGCTTCCTGCACCTTCTAGAAGAAAGTTGGTGAACATGATGGTGAGCAAGGTTGCAATACATGCAGTAGAGCTGCAGGCAAGAATGAATCTCTTTCACCAATGCAACGAACCAATCATCTCCCAGACGTTTCAGTGAAGATACAGTTGTATCTCCTGATGCCTGTTTCGCCTTGACCTGTTTGGACTCCACAGACCAGTTTCTTCTGAGCAAGACCCAGAAACAAAGCACTGGACGTCTTCTTCCGGCTGGGAGACGCATTGCTGGCTGCAGGTGACACAGAGCCAAGTGCACTCACAATGCTCACTTACAAAGCTTCCTGCACCTTCTAGAAGAAAGTTGGTGAAGATGAAGCACCAAAAGAGGTCAATGATGATGGTGAGCTAGGTTGGAATACTTGCAGTAGAGCTGCAGGCAAGAATAAATCTTTTCCACCAATGCAGGGAACGCGTCCTCTCGCAAACGTTTCCAACGGAGATACAGCTGCATTTCCAGTGGCTCAAGTTTAGATGGAGTTTCTGTGCAAATGTTCTAGGCTTACTTTTGGCTGGAGAGTCTCAAAAACATGACGGAACACAGTTTTATGCTAAATTTGGTGTCACAGAATGTTATACCATGTCATAACACAGACACGGAGGAAACCTGAAGCCTGTCTAGCTTCTTTGTTTGTCTATTGTTTTACCTCTTCGGCTCCTGAACTCGAGCTCATATTTCAAGCTCTCATTGTTCCACGAACAAGACCTCTAGATACGACATTCACTTTACAAGACGAGGGCTTTGAAAGCAGCTACTGCTGGAGCCAAAGCGTGCAGACGATGCAATGCTCTAGAACAGAGGTCACTAATAGGTGGACCGCAGTCCGGGTCCGGCCCCAGACGCACTCCAGTGTAGACCCAAATCGATAAACTGTTGAGAACTACTTAGTTTGGGCTTAATTTTGAAAGTGTTTATTTTAAGTGGCGGAGCTTTTCTCGTCTTTACGGTATACGGGCTTTGCGGCGCAGTTAAAACAATAAATATAGTTGAAATATACTGAACGGTATTTGTAATTTGGTTTATCTTTCAGGTGCTGATGGTGTGTGGTGGTAGATTGGCATGATGTGGCATGTGTAGTAGGCGGTTGGCTTCACCGGTTGTCTGCAGCCGGCTCACATCTACTCAAACTGTAAGACCAATGGCAGGACACTCCAAGAACCAAATTCACTCCCAATGCTCACCTTACAAAGCTTCCTGCACCTTCTAGAAGAAAGCTGGTGAAGATGAAGCACTGAAAGAGGTCAGTGATGATGGTGAGCAAGGTTGGAATACTTCCAATAGAGCCGCAAATAAGAATTACTGTCTTTCACCAATGCAACGAACAGTTGTATCACCTGATTCCTGGTTCCTAGCGACCTGCTTGCCCTCCGCAGAACGGGTTTCTTCTAAACAAGACCGGGAATCAAGCACCAACCGCCTTCTTCTGGCTGGGAGGCGCATCACTGGCTGTCGGCGACTCACATCCACTGAAACTGCTAGTAAGACCAATGGCAGGACACTCCAAGAGCCAAGTTCACTCACAATGCTCACCTTACAAAGCTTCCTGCACCTTCTAGAAGAAAGCTGGTGAAGATGAAGCTCCAAAAGAGGTCAGTGATGATGGTGAGAAAGATTACAACACTTCAATTAGAGCTGCAAATAAGAATTACTGTCTTTCACCAATGCAAGGAACAGTTGTATCACCTGGTTCCTCGTGACCTGCTTGGCCTCTGCAGAACGGGTTTCTTCTAAACAAGACCCAGGAATCAAGCACCAAACGCCTTCTTCTGGCTGGGAGACACATCACTGGCTGTCTGTTGGCGACTCACATCCACTGAAACCGCTAGTAAGATCAATGGCAGGACACTCCAAGAACCAAATTCACTCCCAATGCTCACCTTACAAAGCTTCCTGCACCTTCTAGAAGAAAGCTGGTGAAGATGAAGCACTGAAAGAGGTCAGTGATGATGGTGAGCTAGGTTGCAATACATGCAGTAGAGCTGCAACCAAGAATGAATCTCTTTCACCAATGCAGGGAATGAATCTTCTCCCAAATGTTTCAATGGAGATTGAGTTCTGTTCCCTGATACCTGTTTCTTCTTGACCTGCGTGGCCTCCACAGAACGGGTTTCTTCTAAACAAGAACCCAAAAAACAAAGCGCCAGCCGGCTTCTGGCACTGAACCTAAACAGGGTCCGGACTGTGGCCTGAGGACATTCCCTCCGACTGGACCTTACTGAATTCTAATGAAACAGCACATTGTTTTTATGCCCATTCGAACCTTTAATAAAACCTTTAGAACCTTTAGAGGAACGCCTCCTCCGTGCACCCAAATTTATGACCGCTTGGAAGCCAGACTGCAGCGCTTTGTAATTGGCACTATATCGGTGTGGGCCCTTATGCTTCGTTGCCGCGACGTCTATTAAGCCATCTGCTTTAGAGGGGCCTCTTTTCATGTTTGTAAACAAAAGCACTCGTTACAGCCGGCAGTCATGTTTACTGACCTCAGTTCAGTCTGACAGATGACAGCCAGCTTGTTAGCAAGTTCCTTAACATGGAAGTCAGTGCGGTGTGGTTTATATGGAGGGAAAAGAAGAGGCCTACTAATACGAAGCCTTGGGGAACCCCGCTCGTTCCACTTGGTGCGCTTTAACGGGAGCTCAACTCAAAGAATGCATTCTTTTAAGAACGGAACACACACGAGCCAGATATTTACTCTCTCCCTAAAGAGGAGCTCAAGAACAGCACCTTCGGTTAAACACACTCACGGACACGCGGCGCCACCTGTATTGTTCGTAAAGCAGGTGAAGTGATTTCCGACCGAGAGGAGCTCAAACAGTGTGTTTTATCTGTAACGCCACGAGCCTTCCGTTCAGACCTGCTGCTCCGAGAAGAGAATTACTGCTCCAAACTCTCTGTGACCTCCTGTTTAAATCTGCCGGGTGTATGAAATGGCGAAACGCGCACGCCTGTGAAGCGGAAAGCGGCGCATGTATAGACGGCGGCGTTAATGTACTTATGTTAGCGAGTAAACCGCGTTCCCTGCTTTTTCACTTCCAAGAATTAAACGGTAAGAAAGCACCATAAACCGATTTTCCCTTAAAGAACAAACAAATAAATAAATAAATAAACAAAACGAACAGGAACAAAACCGCGACGGTACCACCGAAAAGGGGGCCCTCTCGCCGGGGCCGTGTCCGTTTCCAGCGTCACTCCTGTTCGCTTTATTTTTTTTTTTCTTTAAAAAAAGAAAAAAGAAACAGAAAATCCTCTTAGAATGCAGAGTAAACTGATTACGATACAGTGGGGGATTATGGGTGGCTGGGTGCCGTCAGATTAAGTTTTGGGGGGAAAAGCAGAGCAGCGACAGCTCTGACACGGGCGCAGCCGCACGGCATTATGGGCAGGGACGCCGGCGTCCTCTTTAAAGAGGAAGACGACGACGACGCACTGCCTCTGCTTTATAACTCCTGCATGTAATCTCTCTCTCTCTCTCTCTCTCTCTCTCTCACACACACACACACACATAAACACACACACACACACACACACAGCAAGAATAAAACCTGACCGCCTACTACACATGCCACATCATGCCAATCTACAACCACACACAAGAACAGAGGCCTGTACCTACTGCACACTCTCAGAGAGAGAGAGAGAGAGAGAGAGAGAGAGAGAGAGAGAGAGAGAGAGAGAGAGAGATTGCGGGAGGGTGAAATGTAGAGAGAGTGAGAAAGGGAGAGATATAGAAAGAGGAAAGGAGAGAGATATAGAGGGAGGGAGAGAGAGAGGTAGAGAGAGTGAGAAAGGGGGAGATATAGAAAGAGGAAAGGAGAGAGAGATATAGAGAGAGGTAGAGAGGGAGAGAGAGAGGTAGAGAGGTAGAGAGAGTGAGAAAGGGGGAGATATAGAAAGAGGAAAGGAGAGAGAGATATAGAGAGAGGTAGAGAGAGAGAGAGAGAGATAGACGGAGGGTGAAATGTAGAGAGAGTGAGAAAGGGAGAGATATAGAAAGAGGAAACGAGAGAGATATATAGAGAGAGGGAGGAGAGAGAGAGGTAGAGATAGAGGGAGGGTGAAATGTAGAGAGAGGGAGAAAGGGAGAGATATAGAAAGAGGAAACGAGAGAGATATATAGAGAGAGGGAGGGAGAGAGAGAGGTAGAGATAGAGGGAGGGTGAAATGTAGAGAGAGGGAGAAAGGGAGAGATATAGAAAGAGGAAAGAAGAGCGAGAGATATAGAGAGGGAGGGAGAGAGAGGTAGAGAGAGGTACAGATAGAAGGAGGGTGAAATGTAGGGAGAGTGAGAAAGGGAGAGATATAGAAAGAGGAAAGGAGAGAGAGATATAGAGAGAGGGAGGGAGAGAGAGGTAGAGGTAGAGGGAGGGTGAAATGTAGAGAGTGAGAAAGAGGGAAGGATATTATATATATATATATATATATGAGAGAGAGAGAGAGAGAGAGGTAGAGATTGAGAGAGGGTGAATTGTAGAGAGAGGGAAAGGGAGGGAGAAATAGAGGGAGTGATGGGGAGAGAGATATAGAAGGAGGGAAAGGGAGAGAGAAGTAGAGTTAGCGATGTGGAGAGAGAGAGGGTGAGATACAGAAAGATACAGATATATTATATATATATATAATCCCTCTCTCTGTCTCTATCTTTCTATCTTCTATATATATTATATCTGTCAGGTCTAAATTATATATGTTCCAGATGCAAACAATGAACTTAGAATTTAAATATATTTGCTTTTCCTGTTGGGTTTAATAGTAGATTCTGTCTGTGATATAATCACTGTTATGCTTTTCACAGCAGTCGAGCTGAAGGTCAGTAAAACTATGAAACATCCGTCCAGCACCTTCAGAGAGAACTTCTGACAAGCAGGTGTTTCTGGTGGCACTAAATTAAAATGTTCAGCACTGTTTAAAAGTCTTCTAGCAGTCATGACAACTGTTTACCACTATTTAATACTATAAGTGTTATTTTAGTTTCTATAGGACATCAGAATAAATACAAACGTATCAAAACCTAATAACGTTTTCACAGTACAGCTGAGAATCTCACTGCTGTCAGAGCAAAACCTCACTTTTCAGTTTTTGATACAATTTAAAAATATCGTTCTTTAAATCGTGTGTGAATTTTATGATAAAATGACCCGAAACGGCCCAGAAACAAAGTCTGTTTACGTTTACTAACGTTAAAAGTTAAGTGTATCATTTTGGAAAGCATTTATGTAGTTTTGAAGGAAACTGACTTGATTTATTTTAAAGCCCATATTAGGAAAACTCAATTCCTCTTTTGCTTTATTGAAACAACAGAAAGTAGCTGTATGTAAACACTGATACACTGTAAACACACATACCATTCACTCCCTGTATGTGGAAAATAGGCCTATTTTTAGATTAGTGTTTTTGTGATGTCACAAACACCAAAAAGTTTGTTTTTGTGATGTCAACAAATGTAGCTTTAGTTCAGCTTTGTCCATTCTTGGTAGAGTTCATTAGGAGTGCTTCAGCCTGGACTGCTTTCCGAATGAGGCTCAATACAGTGCAGCCAATCAGAACAGAGCATACGTCCATACGTCAGTCTTAAAGGGGCAGCAACAAATAGAATCCCTTGGAATTTAACAAGCAATCAGGAGGAAACATGAACTCGGGCTGGTTTTGATACATAAAACCACACAAATGGTAAAAAAAGTGGGACTCAATACTCAATATAAAAAAACTTATTAATACTAGAAACCTGTATATAGATATGAGCTTTAAATGAGGGACTGATTACATAACATACCGGAAATATTGGAGATTTGGAAATTACTGACCCATCAAATCAAAATGGATTGTTTATTTTTTTTATTTATTCATGTTTATTCAAATTCGAACAATTACTGTCCAGATCAAAGGCTTTGCATCGTCGCTGGCCAAAGAAAAACATTTATCTCAATTTTATTGATTTTTATTTCTCTACATTATCTGAATGTGGCATCTGCTCTTTATATTGTATGACAATTTCATGATGAACGGACCAAAAGAAAAGCTCCGAAATAGAGAGGAAAACATTCTGGTTCCATTGACTTGCATTGAAAGTGAAGACTGTTTTTGGTCTCTCCTGTAAAGTTGCCATTTTAGAGATACTTGTTTTTCTTTGGACAGTGACGGATATATATATTTTCAGATACTAAAAACCATTGTACAGTACTGTATATGTTAATTTGCAGATATTAGTTTGTACAAATGTACACAAATATATACGGCTGAGCTTTGGCCACTACAGCAGTAGTTGACTTCCTGAGAGATCAGAACTTCACCTTTCTTAGCGAATAACCTGCAACCTTACAAACACTGTTAGTTACATTAATATACATTAAACAGTTCCAGGTAGGAGCTATGAGGTTACATGTTCTATTACAACAGCAATGGTTTGTAAAACTTGTTACTGTGAGTTAAGTCTGCTAAGTACAGTTTTATAGAGAAGTAAAGAGGGCCTAGTACGAAGCCTTGGGGAACCCCACCTCAGTTTTACATGTAGTACATACATAATACATAGTAGTGCTGAACACTGAAACATCCACACAAGTAAACATATTTGGCTTTAGAGGAAAAGAAAGGTACGGACGTTCACAGAGGTAAGAGTTTCCGTTCCGAAAACCAGTGATGATACATAAAAACACCACAATATTCTTCATACGAGGCCCAAATGAATGAGTTTGAGTTTCCCAACATTTTCAGACACCTGCAAGAGAACAGAGAACACAAACAACTCATTAAAAAGTGAAATTATTAAAGAATACTGTCTTTAAATAAAAACTTAATAAAATTGGAATTCAAGAGTTTTAGATTTAAGATTCAAGAGTTTTATTGTCATGTGTACAGCAGAACAGACAGTTACACTGTACAATGAAATTCTTACTTAGCTGTTCCTTCATTCACCAATAGATAAAGATAACGGAAAAAAAAATAATAAGAAATAAAAAAAATATATACAAAATATACAAATTATAATAATATAAGGAAGTAAATTAAAGTATTTTTTATAGTTAAAAAATACAAAATAATTTAGCACAGATAGCAATACAGATACTTATTAAGTGATATAAATAAACAGAAGAGAATCATTTCTGAGGTTGTTCAGATTTAGTCTAAGCAAAATCCCATTAGTTTCATTTTACTCTATCGATGGTGATTAATAGTCCAACACAATCAGTGGACTGACTCCTTTGCACTGCTGAGCCTAACATGTATTTAATACAACTCAACTCAACCCAACTGTCAGAATATAAACATCGCAAACATACATTGAAAAATATATTGAAATAGTTTTGCACACTACAATATATTATTGCAATGCATTAATTAAAATACCAGATATTTAAGGTATTGATTATATTAAACATTTAAAATTTAGGGTCAGCCAGCACCTGAAGTGGTGCTTAAAGGGGATGGACCCTTCAGAATTCTCTATATTTCTATAGAAACGTGACCCAAAACGTCATCAGACTTTCACACAAGTCCTAAACGTTGAACCAAATAAAACAAATTTAACCAAATTAACGTCATTTATTCATTAAGTATCATTATCAGGTGGTTCTGCGTCCAGAGCTATGATGTAATCGGTCTTCAGGTAAGCGGACATTTAAAACTACGGTGTTATTTGTAAAACCTGCAAGACAAAAAAATGACAAGCATGCAAAAGAAAGCATCACCTGATCCTCAGCGCTGGAGAGACTGACGTCTGCAGGAGAGAAAAAAAAACAACCCTCAATCAACACGAGCTCTCAAAGCCTGAAGAGTCTAGTCGAGTGTTGTACACACAGACATCAGATCTTCACAGGAACGTGTACTACACCCCCGTCAGTCACAGGTGTTTATTAATATTAAGTATTTTTTAATAAGTAATGTGGGCGGGGCTTTCTCAGATTGACCTCCAAGGATTCCTAGAAAACCTTATTTATTTATGTATTTATTTATTTATTTATGCTTCTCCTCAAGACGTTTCCAGTTCCCACACGCCAACTAGGCCTCTCCTGTCACGTGTATGTGTGTATATACATATATATATACGTGTGTGTGTATATACATATATATATATATATATATATATATATATAGGACCAGGACCAGAGTGTTTAAACACCTCCTCAGTGTCACTGCTGGACTGAGAATCGTCCCCCAACCAAAACTATCCAGACAGCAGTGTCCTGTGGGCGGCGTCCTGTGTCCACTGATGAAGAACTAGAGGAACACAAACTGTGCAGCAGCAGATGAGCTACTGTCTCTGACTTTACATCTACAAGGTGGACCAGCAAGTAGTAGGAGTGTCTAATAGAGTGGACAGTGAGTGGACACAGTGTTTACACACTCCAGCAGCAGCACTGCTGTGTCTGATCCACTCACACCAGCACCAGGTCAGTGTCACTGCAGTGCTGGGAATGATCCACCTCCCTAATAGTACCTGCTCTGTGGTGGTCCTGTGGGGGTCCTGATCATTAAAGAACAGAGTAATAAAGTATACAGAGAATCAGATGAACTACAGTCTGTAAGTGCAGCTCCTGTATGGGAGCAGCATCTCTTAGAATTAAATAGACAGTGATTATGTAAATCAGCTCTGCTCTGATTGGCTGGCTCTGCATTGTGTAACAGACTTCACAAAACAAACATTGTGACATCACAAAGACGGTAACTCAAAACGGGTTCCAAAAATGTACTGAGGGATCAGGGCTTTAATGCTTAAGCAGTTATTACATCGCACTCGTTTATTTTAAAGGAAAGTGGAGAAATCTTGGGCTCTGATTGGTCCGTTAATTTGTGGTTGGGCCGGTTTGAGAGCTCGGACCCCGAACATCCTGGTCACTACTGATACGCGTTCGTCCTGATACTGCATACACGCTCTTGTGTGTATGCATACTAACACAGTGTACATATACAGAACCTATATATATATATATATATGTGTGTGTGTGTGTGTGTGTGTGTGTGTGTGCTCGCTGTTCATCTCTCCGGGAGGCGGCGGAGGGGTTTTAGCCTTCGCTGTAGCTTCTTCATGCTAAATTATGATTGCGGCTGTCATTAACATTCAAGATTATGCGCGTATTAGAACGCTGATGCAAATGTCTGTAATAGCCTGCAGTCAGTTCTGTCCAATAAATATGTATTCGGACAAAAAAAAAGTTTAATTATTATGTGGACTTGAAAAGAATAAAACATTCATGTTTTAGGATGACTAGTTAAGCACAATTGAACTTGAGAAAAGGCAGCCGGCTCGAACAAATTTTAAAAAGGGAGGGGGAGGAGGAAAAAAAAAAACAGGAGAGGGGGATTCGTATTCAGAGGGGTCTGCGGTACTCAGAGCAGTAATTATGTGTTGTAATGGAAGTATGCAGAGTATATCACCAGCACACTGCACTGCGCTGCACTGTACTCACTCGGCTAAGGCCATGGATGACCACTACACTGACCACGAGGAACGATCTGATGACTATATAAAGAAATACATGTATCTCTGTTTATTTGTTGATTTTTATTTTTATACATCATTCGAACACGACGGCTCTCGTTTACACTGTCTGAAAGTTTCATGATGAACGGACCAATAGAAATGCACCAAAATAGCTTGGAAAGAATTCTGGTTCCATTGACTTGCATTGAAAGTGAAGACAATTTTTGGCCTCTCCTGTAAAGCTGTCATTTTAGTGATCCAATCACTAAAAACATGAAGGTAGTGTTACAGTTTACCTGTACACAGGTAGGTGAAGGTAGTGTTACAGTTTACCTGTACACAGGTAGGTGAAGGTAGTGTTACAGTTTACCTGTACACAGGTAGGTGAAGGTAGTGTTACAGTTTACCTGTACACAGGTAGGTGAAGGTAGTGTTACAGTTTACCTGTACACAGGTAGGTGAAGGTAGTGTTACAGGTCACTGTACACAGGTAGGTGAAGGTAGTGTTACGGTTTACCTGTACACAGGTAGGTGAAGGTAGTGTTACAGTTTACCTGTACACAGGTAGGTGAAGGTAGTGTTACAGTTTACCTGTACACAGGTAGGTGAAGGTAGTGTTACAGTTTACCTGTACACAGGTAGGTGAAGGCAGTGTTACAGTTTACCTGTACACAGGTAGGTGAAGTTAGTGTTACGGTTTACCTGTACACAGGTAGGTGAAGGTAGTGTTACGGTTTACCTGTACACAGGTAGGTGAAGGTAGTGTTACGGTTTACCTGTACACAGGTAGGTGAAGGTAGTGTTACGGTTTATCTGTACACAGGTAGGTGAAGGTAGTGTTACGGTTTACCTGTACACAGGTAGGTGAAGGTAGTGTTACAGTTTATCTGTACACAGCTAGGTGAAGGTAGTGTTACAGTTTATCTGTACACAGGTGGGTGAAGGTAGTGTTACAGGTTACCTGTACACAGGTAGGTGAAGGTAGTGTTACAGTTTATCTGTACACAGGTAGGTGAAGGTAGTGTTACAGTTTACCTGTACACAGGTAGGTGAAGGTAGTGTTACAGTTTACCTGTACACAGGTAGGTGAAGGTAGTGTTACAGTTTACCTGTACACAGGTAGATGAAGGTAGTGTTACAGTTTACCTGTACACAGGTAGGTGAAGGTAGTGTTACAGGTTACCTGTACACAGGTAGGTGAAGGTAGTGTTACAGTTTACCTGTACACAGGTAGGTGAAGGTAGTGTTAGGAATCTTATTGGTACAGTGTAAGGTGCAGGTAGGTGATGGGAACCGCTACACTGTGAGAGGTCTCAGTGGAAGGAATGCAGTAGAACGAGAACTGAGGTGTGTTTATGGACTCGCATCTAATCAAAGAACAAGGAACACAGACCTGCAGCAGACTGGAAGAACAACAACGCAGTAGAGGTTTGGATCAGGACATGTAAGGTGTTTCTAAAGGCGTGACCATGAAGTGTGTGTGTGCACATACACACCTATCTGATTCCAGGAGAAGGTGGGTTGTTGTGAGAGGGTCTCACCAAGGTCCTCCTCCATCTCTCTGTCCACTTTCACTCTGGAACCAACTCTACAGACACACAGAGACAGAAGATCTAAGAAATTCTTCATTCAAAGCAAATTAGAGACTGGAATATGAACACAAACACTCCAGGCCCCCTAGGTCTTCTAGCTGTGGTGGTACCGCTGGAGATCCACAACTTTGTGCATTATTTTTGAGCTCCAGAAGTGGACGGAGAACTGAGGCTTTCGTTTAACCCTCTCAGGCCTGCTTTAAGGCCTTTACCTGTGTGTTTTGCCTTTTGTTTGTATTATATATTTCTGAGTGGAGCACAATAGGGCATCCAACGAACACTCACACATTAGAGTATCCCAAAAATAAAAACTTTCTACATATTTAATTATTTATAAATATCATATTACTGGCTTTTCACTGATTTTTTTGAGCGGTGCAAAAGTCTGAGGCCTTTATCTGATCAGTAAGTGTATGTACACCAGTAAGATCAGCAGATCTGATTAGAACAGATGTAAATAATCAGACATACAATACAAAGTAACATGAATATGTTATTGTGAGAGAAGTAGATCGGATCTTGATCCAGTTTGAAGAACAAAGTTAGGTTCCAGATTTCTCCTGGACGCCCCAGACATTGTATGAATGTATTCAGTTTCTTCAGCAGCAAATCTTGATTTATCTTAAGTACTGAGCAGTCAAAGCAGGAAAAGCTCTACTTACTCTATTAATACTGATTAATATTTATTAATAAAGTGTAAAAGCACTACTTACTCTATTAATACTGATTAATATTTAATAATAAAGTGTAAAAGTACTACTTACTCTATTATTACTGATTAATATTTATTAATAAAGTGTAAAAGCACTACTTACTCTACTAATACTGATTAATATTTAATAATAAAGTGTAAAAGTACTACTTACTCTATTATTACTGATTAATATTTATTAATAAAGTGTAAAAGCACTACTTACTCTACTAATACTGATTAATATTTAATAATAAAGTGTAAAAGCACTACTTACTCTATTAATACTGATTAATATTTAATAATAAAGTGTAAAAGCACTACTTACTCTATTAATACTGATTAATATTTAATAATAAAGTGTAAAAGCTCTACTTACTCTATTAATACTGATTAATATTTAATAAAGTGTAAAAGCACTACTTACTCTATTAATACTGATTAATATTTAATAATAAAGTGTAAAAGCACTACTTACTCTATTAATACTGATTAATATTTAATAATAAAGTGTAAAAGCTCTACTTACTCTATTAATACTGATTAATATTTAATAATAAAGTGTAAAAGCACTACTTACTCTATTAATACTGATTAATATTTAATAATAAAGTGTAAAAGCACTACTTACTCTATTAATACTGATTAATATTTAATAATAAAGTGTTTACTGAGTAAATAAAAACTTCCTGTCTGGAAAAATAGCTTTTATTAGTTCCATTTTGTGACTATGACTCATAAAACTACTGACAAACGTTTCAGTAGCTACTTAGATATACACGTAAAATCACCATGTTTTGAATTAACACACTAAAAATTAGCAGGAAATCTGTTTCAGTGGTGACCGTTCTTAATGTTACACACAGTTTTAACTGCTCACCATGTGGCCAGGTGGGATAAGGATGCTCACTTCCTACAACAAAAAGCAGGGGTGTGGCTAAAATAAGGCTCCGCCTACATACTAAAGCTTTGCATTTGGGTTTTTTTTGTGTAGTTAAAGTCATAATTATTCTAAAATGTTCCACTGTACTTTAAAAACAACCAAAGAAATGAATAAAAAACAACAAATATAATTTTATTTTCAAAAGTGTAAACTTAGGAATCGTGCTTGAGACACGTGTATATATTCAGTTTATATATATTACTGTCTCTATTAATACCTGAAGTGTAAACAGATCAGAACAGAACTAGAAAAGTGTACGTCCAGAAGAAAACACAGGATGTTTATATAAGCAGTATAAGCAGTGCGAGGATCGAGGGATGAATAAACAACAAGTAGAGGAGAGTGGGTCAGTGTGTTCGGGGGTCTGCTCTGAGTGAGTACAGGCAGTTTGGAGACAGTAGGTTAAACAAAACCATGATGTTTGGATGTGCTTAAAAATGAATGGGTCTCTATGGGGTGAAAAAAAAAGAGGGATGGAAAAAAAGCAAACAGACGAGTGCGGGTCAAACCAACACTGCAGTCGTGGTCGCCCTGAGTCCGTTTGAGTGCGTGTGAAACGGTGCCTGTGGGTGGAGCAGAAGTTCAGTAGATTGGCGTGCACTTTTTCATCCTATTCATTCTCTATGGGAAAAAATTCCGGAAATATTTGTTGTTATCCAGAATCTGTGCATCCGAATAATCCTGAATAACACAATCAGACCAGACAAACTGGAGTTAGGACGGGGTTGACATCTCAAAAGCAGTGAGTTACACAGCGAAGATCAATATAGTTAATTAATTTATATTTAATGATTAAAGTCTGATAATAAAATTGTTTTTAATAGCTGTTTATTATGTACCGTGGAGCCGCATGTTGAACCAATAAGGTTCTGCATACACAAAACAACAGACCACGCTGTGTCTTGATGAGGTCTGCAGTGCCACAGCTTGCTAGTCAGTTAGTCTAATATCACCAGCGTTTCAGGAGAAAACTCTTTTCTGTGCCTCAAAGAACTGACGGGCAGCAAAGCTCTGAAGAAGACACAGACCTGTGGCTAGCCTGACTGGGTTATATACACGAACAGAGGGGAACTGGGCAGCCACTGGTCAGGGCATCTACAGAGGGAGCTGCACAAAAACATGTGAGCAGTAAAGAGCAAAGCCAAAGTCACAGAAGTCCAGAGAATCTAAAAGGATTCATATTATAAAACTGTTGATACAGCAACCTCGGCCCCCCATACGCCACCCCCACCCCCCCAATACACTTCCACACAGTTCCCTTCTGACAAATAAACCAGAACTGGATTCATCAAAGAGCGAGAAAACAGTTTCACACTAAAGCTGGAAAATCACTAACACTGCACACACACACACACACACACACACACATAAATCAGCCTCAGCAGCACATACAGCACTGCACAGAAGTCAGAGACCACCGCAGACCTTTCATTTCCCATCTCTCTCTCTCTCTCTCTCTCTCTCTCTCTCTCTCTCTCTCTCTCTCTCTATATATATATATATACACACACATTATAACTTAGTTTTATAATCAAGTAATTCACTTGAATTTCATTATAAAATCACACTGTTAGACTTAATTATATTTAATTTCTAAATAATTTAAAAGATACTGATGGTGAAATTGAAAACCTGTCATTACCATCTCAACAGGTTATGTGGCGGTAATGACAAGAAAAAAGCTAGCTTGGCCATGGATTTGCTAAAGCTAGTAAACAGCTAGTACAAGATGCTCTTTGAATACACATAAATAAATAAATAATGTTTAAATGTAATGTTTTATTATAAATCAATAAATAATGTGTAAATGTAATGTTTTGTTAAAAATTAATAAATAATGTGTAAATGTAATGTTTTGTTAAAAATTAATAAATAATGTGTAAATGTAATGTTTTGTTATAAATCAACAAAATGTGTAAATGTAATGTTTTGTTAAAAATTAATAAATAATGTGTAAATGTAGTTTGTTATAAATAATGTGTAAATATAATGTTTAGTTATAAATAAATAAATAATGTGTAAATGTAATGTTTAGTTGTAAATAAATAAATAATGTGTAAATGTAATGTTTAGTTATAAATAAATAATGTGTAAATGTAATGTTTAGTTGTAAATGTATTGTTTAGTTGTAAATAAATAAATAATGTGTAAATGTAATGTTTAGTTATAAATAAATAATGTGTAAATGTAATGTTTAGTTGTAAATAAATAAATAATGTGTAAATGTAGTTTGTTATAAATAATGTGTAAATATAATGTTTAGTTATAAATAAATAAATAATGTGTAAATGTAATGTTTAGTTGTAAATAAATAAATAATGTGTAAATGTAATGTTTAGTTATAAATAAATAATGTGTAAATGTAATGTTTAGTTGTAAATGTATTGTTTAGTTGTAAATAAATAAATAATGTGTAAATGTAATGTTTAGTTATAAATAAATAATGTGTAAATGTAATGTTTAGTTGTAAATATAATGTTTAGTTATAAATAAATAAATAATGCGTAAATGTAATGTTTAGTTATAAATAAATAATGTGTAAATGTAATGTTTAGTTGTAAATATAATGTTTAGTTATAAATAAATAAATAATGTGTAAATGTAATGTTTAGTTATAAATAAATAATGTGTAAATGTAATGTTTAGTTGTAAATATAATGTTTAGTTATAAATAAATAAATAATGTGTAAATGTAATGTTTAGTTGTAAATGTAATGTTTAGTTATAAATAAATAATGTGTAAATGTAATGTTTAGTTGTAAATGTAATGTTTAGTTATAAATAAATAATGTGTAAATGTAATGTTTAGTTGTTACTGCGGTACTGATGTAAACGGTAATGACTCTGAATAAATGTACTCTATGATCAGGAGCAATACACAATTCAGTTGCTCCCATTTACACACATTAACATGTCACTCTTCACTTGTGGCTGTCATGTGCTCCTTTGTGAGTCTTTGTTTCCATGGTTACAATGTAAACAAGTGTTACCTTCAAATAGTTCCCTGCAAAAGTCATACACTGTTGCGGTAATGATGATAATGTTGGGGATGATAATATATTTCTCCTAAATATGCATAGGTATAAATATGAAAGTAAAAAATACATTTAGTTTTTTACTTTTTAAGTTTTTATGAAACTCATATTGTGATCTTTTTTATAAATTAATCTTTTTTTAGTATTTTATTGGGGTCCAGAAGTTTTACAGTCTGGGTGGGGAACAAGGCCAAAGTAGCAAAATATTGATGTTTAAATCCTTATAAAAAATGGAAATCGT
>CM038712.1:4337624-4345124 GCA_021613375.1 Megaleporinus macrocephalus
AGCGCATGACTACACAGCAGCTACAAAAATAAGTGGTCAGCTAAAATAAAAAATAATAATAATAATAAAAAAAAGAAAGCAGGGTCTGAGGTGGCTCCAGCGCGTTGGAGGTTCGGGAGTTCTTGCGTGGAGATGAATGCTAAACTGCAGCATTCCTCTTTGACAACACACTGCAACCCGACGCCGCGCTGACATAATAGCTCTTAACAGCCCTAATTACAGCAGCCAGAACAGTTTGGTGAGTTTATTTTTCTCGGCTCAGGTGACCACGCCACACCTCTCGCACCTGAAGAGAGGCCGTGCCTCATGGCTGCCTGAACTCTTGACCTGCTTGGCCTCCGCAGAACGGGTTTCTTCTGAACAAGACCCAGAAACAAAGCACTGGACGTCTTCTTCCGGCTGGGGGACGCATCGCTGGCTGTCTGCCGGCGACTCACGTCTACTCAAACTGCTAGTTAGACCAAAGGCAGAGCCAAGTTCTTTCACAATCCTGCCTTTACAAAGCTTCCTGCACCTTCTAGAAGAAAGTTGGTGAACATGATGGTGAGCAAGGTTGCAATACATGCAGTAGAGCTGCAGGCAAGAATGAACCTCTTTCACCAATGCAACGAACCAATCATCTCCCAGACGTTTCAGTGAAGATACAGTTGTATGTCCTGTTACCTGTTTCGCCTTGACCTGCTTGGCCTTCACAGAATGGGTTTCTTCTGAACAAGACCCAGAAACTAAGCCGGCCGCCTTCTTCCGGCTGGGGGACGCGTCGCTGGCTGTCTGCCGCCGACTCACGTCTACTCAAACTGCTAGTTAGACCAAAGGTAGGTCATTCTGAGAGCCAAGTTCTTTCACAATCCTGCCTTTACAATGCTTCCTGCACCTTCTAGAAGAAAGTTGGTGAAGATGAAGCACCAAAAGAGGTCAGTGATGATGGTTGCAAGGTTGTGATACATGCAGTAGATCTGCAACCAAGAATGAATCTCTTTTACCAATGCAAGGAACAAATTCTCTCCCAAATGTTTAAATAGAGACACAGTTGTATCTCCTGATACCTGTTTCTCTTGACCTGCTTGGCCTTCACAGAACGGGTTTCTTCTGAACAAGACCCAGAAACTAAGCGCCGGCCGCCTTCTTTCGGCTGGGAGACGCATCGCTGGCTGTCTGCCGGCGACTCACGTCTACTCAAACTGCTAGTAAAACCAAAGGCAGGACATTCTGAGAGCCAAGTTCTTTCACAATCCTGCCTTTACAAAGCTTCCTGCACCTTCTAGAAGAAAGTTGGTGAACATGATGGTGAGCAAGGTTGCAATACATGCAGTAGAGCTGCAGGCAAGAATGAATCTCTTTCACCAATGCAACGAACCAATCATCTCCCAGACGTTTCAGTGAAGATACAGTTGTATCTCCTGATGCCTGTTTCGCCTTGACCTGTTTGGACTCCACAGACCAAGTTTCTTCTGAGCAAGACCCAGAAACAAAGCACTGGACGTCTTCTTCCGGCTGGGAGACGCATTGCTGGCTGCAGGTGACACAGAGCCAAGTGCACTCACAATGCTCACTTACAAAGCTTCCTGCACCTTCTAGAAGAAAGTTGGTGAAGATGAAGCACCAAAAGAGGTCAATGATGATGGTGAGCTAGGTTGGAATACTTGCAGTAGAGCTGCAGGCAAGAATAAATCTTTTCCACCAATGCAGGGAACGCTTCCTCTCGCAAACGTTTCCAACGGAGATACAGCTGCATTTCCAGTGGCTCAAGTTTAGATGGAGTTTCTGTGCAAATGTTCTAGGCTTACTTTTGGCTGGAGAGTCTCAAAAACATGACGGAACACAGTTTTATGCTAAATTTGGTGTCACAGAATGTTATACCATGTCATAACACAGACACGGAGGAAACCTGAAGCCTGTCTAGCTTCTTTGTTTGTCTATTGTTTTACCTCTTCGGCTCCTGAACTCGAGCTCATATTTCAAGCTCTCATTGTTCCACGAACAAGACCTCTAGATACGACATTCACTTTACAAGACGAGGGCTTTGAAAGCAGCTACTGCTGGAGCCAAAGCGTGCAGACGATGCAATGCTCTAGAACAGAGGTCACTAATAGGTGGACCGCAGTCCGGGTCCGGCCCCAGACGCACTCCAGTGTAGACCCAAATCGATAAACTGTTGAGAACTACTTAGTTTGGGCTTAATTTTGAAAGTGTTTATTTTAAGTGGCGGAGCTTTTCTCGTCTTTACGGTATACGGGCTTTGCGGCGCAGTTAAAACAATAAATATAGTTGAAATATACTGAACGGTATTTGTAATTTGGTTTATCTTTCAGGTGCTGATGTGTGTGTGGTGGTAGATTGGCATGATGTGGCATGTGTAGTAGGCGGTTGGCTTCACCGGTTGTCTGCAGCCGGCTCACATCTACTCAAACTGTAAGACCAATGGCAGGACACTCCAAGAACCAAATTCACTCCCAATGCTCACCTTACAAAGCTTCCTGCACCTTCTAGAAGAAAAGCTGGTGAAGATGAAGCACTGAAAGAGGTCAGTGATGATGGTGAGCAAGGTTGGAATACTTCCAATAGAGCCGCAAATAAGAATTACTGTCTTTCACCAATGCAACAAACAGTTGTATCACCTGATTCCTGGTTCCTAGCGACCTGCTTGCCCTCCGCAGAACGGGTTTCTTCTAAACAAGACCCGGGAATCAAGCACCAACCGCCTTCTTCTGGCTGGGAGGCGCATCACTGGCTGTCGGCGACTCACATCCACTGAAACTGCTAGTAAGACCAATGGCAGGACACTCCAAGAGCCAAGTTCACTCACAATGCTCACCTTACAAAGCTTCCTGCACCTTCTAGAAGAAAGTTGGTGAAGATGAAGCTCCAAAAGAGGTCAGTGATGATGGTGAGAAAGAATACAATACTTCAATTAGAGCTGCAAATAAGAATTACTGTCTTTCACCAATGCAAGGAACAGTTGTATCACCTGGTTCCTCGTGACCTGCTTGGCCTCTGCAGAACGGGTTTCTTCTAAACAAGACCCAGGAATCAAGCACCAAACGCCTTCTTCTGGCTGGGAGACACATCACTGGCTGTCTGTTGGCGACTCACATCCACTGAAACCGCTAGTAAGATCAATGGCAGGACACTCCAAGAACCAAATTCACTCCCAATGCTCACCTTACAAGCTTCCTGCACCTTCTAGAAGAAAGCTGGTGAAGATGAAGCACTGAAAGAGGTCAGTGATGATGGTGAGCTAGGTTGCAATACATGTAGTAGAGCTGCAACCAAGAATGAATCTCTTTCACCAATGCAGGGAATGAATCTTCTCCCAAATGTTTCAATGGAGATTGAGTTCTGTTCCCTGATACCTGTTTCTTCTTGACCTGCGTGGCCTCCACAGAACGGGTTTCTTCTAAACAAGAACCCAAAAAACAAAGCGCCAGCCGGCTTCTGGCACTGAACCTAAACAGGGTCCGGACTGTGGCCTGAGGACATTCCCTCCGACTGGACCTTACTGAATTCTAATGAAACAGCACATTGTTTTTATGCCCATTCGAACCTTTAATAAAACCTTTAGAAACCTTTAGAGGAACGCCTCCTCCGTGCACCCAAATTTATGACCGCTTGGAAGCCAGACTGCAGCGCTTTGTAATTGGCACTATATCGGTGTGGGCCCTTATGCTTCGTTGCCGCGACGTCTATTAAGCCATCTGCTTTAGAGGGGCCTCTTTTCATGTTTGTAAACAAAAGCACTCGTTACAGCCGGCAGTCATGTTTACTGACCTCAGTTCAGTCTGACAGATGACAGCCAGCTTGTTAGCAAGTTCCTTAACATGGAAGTCAGTGCGGTGTGGTTTATATGGAGGGAAAAGAAGAGGCCCTAATACGAAGCCTTGGGGAACCCCGCTCGTTCCACTTGGTGCGCTTTAACGGGAGCTCAACTCAAAGAATGCATTCTTTTAAGAACGGAACACACACGAGCCAGATATTTACTCTCTCCCTAAAGAGGAGCTCAAGAACAGCACCTTCGGTTAAACACACTCACGGACACGCGGCGCCACCTGTATTGTTCGTAAAGCAGGTGAAGTGATTTCCGACCGAGAGGAGCTCAAACAGTGTGTTTTATCTGTAACGCCACGAGCCTTCCGTTCAGACCTGCTGCTCCGAGAAGAGAATTACTGCTCCAAACTCTCTGTGACCTCCTGTTTAAATCTGCCGGGTGTATGAAATGGCGAAACGCGCACGCCTGTGAAGCGGAAAGCGGCGCATGTATAGACGGCGGCGTTAATGTACTTATGTTAGCGAGTAAACCGCGTTCCCTGCTTTTTCACTTCCAAGAATTAAACGGTAAGAAAGCACCATAAACCGATTTTCCCTTAAAGAACAAACAAATAAATAAATAAATAAACAAAACGAACAGGAACAAAACCGCGATGGTACCACCGAAAAGGGGCCCTCTCGCCGGGGCCGTGTCCGTTTCCAGCGTCACTCCTGTTCGCTTTATTTTTTTTTTCTTTAAAAAAAGAAAAAAGAAACAGAAAATCCTCTTAGAATGCAGAGTAAACTGATTACGATACAGTGGGGATTATGGGTGGCTGGGTGCCGTCAGATTAAGTTTTGGGGGGAAAAGCAGAGCAGCGACAGCTCTGACAGGGCGCAGCCGCACGGCATTATGGCAGGGCAGGGACGCCGGCGTCCTCTTTAAAGAGGAAGACGACGACGACGCACTGCCTCTGCTTTATAACTCCTGCATGTAATCTCTCTCTCTCTCTCTCTCTCTCTCTCACACACACACACACATAAACACACACACACACACACACACACACACAGCAAGAATAAAACCTGACCGCCTACTACACATGCCACATCATGCCAATCTACAACCACACACAAGAACAGAGGCCTGTACCTACTGCACACTCTCAGAGAGAGAGAGAGAGAGAGAGAGAGAGAGAGAGAGAGGAGAGAGAGAGAGAGAGATTGCGGGAGGGTGAAATGTAGAGAGAGTGAGAAAGGGAGAGATATAGAAAGAGGAAAGGAGAGAGATATATAGAGGGAGGGAGAGAGAGAGGTAGAGAGAGTGAGAAAGGGGGAGATATAGAAAGAGGAAAGGAGAGAGAGATATAGAGAGAGGTAGAGAGGAGAGAGAGAGGTAGAGAGGTAGAGAGAGTGAGAAAGGGGGAGATATAGAAAGAGGAAAGGAGAGAGAGATATAGAGAGAGGTAGAGAGAGAGAGAGAGAGATAGACGGAGGGTGAAATGTAGAGAGAGTGAGAAAGGGAGAGATATAGAAAGAGGAAACGAGAGAGATATAGAGAGAGGGAGGGAGAGAGAGAGGTAGAGATAGAGGGAGGGTGAAATGTAGAGAGAGGGAGAAAGGGAGAGATATAGAAAGAGGAAACGAGAGAGATATATAGAGAGAGGAGGGAGAGAGAGAGGTAGAGATAGAGGGAGGGTGAAATGTAGAGAGAGGGAGAAAGGGAGAGATATAGAAAGAGGAAAGAAGAGCGAGAGATATAGAGAGGGAGGGAGAGAGGTAGAGAGAGGTACAGATAGAAGGAGGGTGAAATGTAGGGAGAGTGAGAAAGGGAGAGATATAGAAAGAGGAAAGGAGAGAGAGATATAGAGAGAGGGAGGGAGAGAGAGGTAGAGGTAGAGGGAGGGTGAAATGTAGAGAGTGAGAAAGAGGGAAGGATATTATATATATATATATATATATATGAGAGAGAGAGAGAGAGAGAGAGAGGTAGAGATTGAGAGAGGGTGAATTGTAGGAGAGGGAAAGGGAGGAGAAATAGAGGAGTGATGGGGAGAGAGATATAGAAGGAGGGAAAGGGAGAGAGAAGTAGAGTTAGCGATGTGGAGAGAGAGAGGGTGAGATACAGAAAGATACAGATATATATATATATATATATATATCCCTCTCTCTGTCTCTATCTTTCTATCTATCTATATATATATATCTGTCAGGTCTAAATTATATATGTTCCAGATGCAAACAATGAACTTAGAATTTAAATATATTTGCTTTTCCTGTTGGGTTTAATAGTAGATTCTGTCTGTGATATAATCACTGTTATGCTTTTCACAGCAGTCGAGCTGAAGGTCAGTAAAACTATGAAACATCCGTCCAGCACCTTCAGAGAGAACTTCTGACAAGCAGGTGTTTCTGGTGGCACTAAATTAAAATGTTCAGCACTGTTTAAAAGTCTTCTAGCAGTCATGACAACTGTTTACCACTATTTAATACTATAAGTGTTATTTTAGTTTCTATAGGACATCAGAATAAATACAAACGTATCAAAACCTAATAACGTTTTCACAGTACAGCTGAGAATCTCACTGCTGTCAGAGCAAAACCTCACTTTTCAGTTTTTGATACAATTTAAAAATATCGTTCTTTAAATCGTGTGTGAATTTTATGATAAAATGACCCGAAACGGCCCAGAAACAAAGTCTGTTTACGTTTACTAACGTTAAAAGTTAAGTGTATCATTTTGGAAAGCATTTATGTAGTTTTGAAGGAAACTGACTTGATTTATTTTAAAGCCCATATTAGGAAAACTCAATTCCTCTTTTGCTTTATTGAAACAACAGAAAGTAGCTGTATGTAAACACTGATACACTGTAAACACACATACCATTCACTCCCTGTATGTGGAAAATAGGCCTATTTTTAGATTAGTGTTTTTGTGATGTCACAAACACCAAAAAGTTTGTTTTTGTGATGTCAACAAATGTAGCTTTAGTTCAGCTTTGTCCATTCTTGGTAGAGTTCATTAGGAGTGCTTCAGCCTGGACTGCTTTCCGAATGAGGCTCAATACAGTGCAGCCAATCAGAACAGAGCATACGTCCATACGTCAGTCTTAAAGGGGCAGCAACAAATAGAATCCCTTGGAATTTAACAAGCAATCAGGAGGAAACATGAACTCGGGCTGGTTTTGATACATAAAACCACACAAATGGTAAAAAAAGTGGGACTCAATACTCAATATAAAAAAACTTATTAATACTAGAAACCTGTATATAGATATGAGCTTTAAATGAGGGACTGATTACATAACATACCGGAAATATTGGAGATTTGGAAATTACTGACCCATCAAATCAAAATGGATTGTTTATTTTTTTTATTTATTCATGTTTATTCAAATTTGAACATTTACTGTCCAGATCAAAGGCCTTGCATCGTCGCTGGCCAAAGAAAAACATTTATCTCAATTTTATTGATTTTTATTTCTCTACATTATCTGAATGTGGCATCTGCTCTTTATATTGTATGACAATTTCATGATGAACGGACCAAAAGAAAAGCTCCGAAATAGAGAGGAAAACATTCTGGTTCCATTGACTTGCATTGAAAGTGAAGACTGTTTTTGGTCTCTCCTGTAAAGTTGCCATTTTAGAGATACTTGTTTTTCTTTGGACAGTGACGGATATATATATTTTCAGATACTAAAAACCATTGTACAGTACTGTATATGTTAATTTGCAGATATTAGTTTGTACAAA
>CM038712.1:4350124-4362624 GCA_021613375.1 Megaleporinus macrocephalus
AGATCCACTACTTTGTGCATTATTTTTGAGCTCCAGAAGTGGACGGGAAGAACTTGAGGCATTCGTTTAACCCTCACAGGCCTGCATTAAGGGCCTTTACCTGTGTGTTTTGCCTTTTGTTGTATTATATATTTCTGAGTGGAGCACAATAGGGCATCAACGAACACTCACACATTAGAGTATCCCAAAAATAAAAACTTTCTACATATTTAATTATTTATAAATATCATATTACTGCTTTTTCACTGATTTTTTTGAGCGGTGCAAAAGTCTGAGGGCCATTATCTGATCAGTAAGTGTATGTACACCAGTAAGATCAGCAGATCTGATAAGAACAGATGTAAATAATCAGACATACAATACAAAGTACATGAATATGTTATTGTGAGAGAAGTAGATCGATCTTGATCCAGTTTGAAGAACAAAGTTAGGTTCCAGATTTCTCCTGGACGCCCCAGACATTGTATGAATGTATTCAGTTTCTTCAGCAGCAAATCTTGATTTATCTTAAGTACTGAGCAGTCAAAGCAGGAAAAGCTCTACTTACTCTATTAATACTGATTAATATTTATTAATAAAGTGTAAAAGCACTACTTACTCTATTAATACTGATTAATATTTAATAATAAAGTGTAAAAGTACTACTTACTCTATTATTACTGATTAATATTTATTAATAAAGTGTAAAAGCACTACTTACTCTACTAATACTGATTAATATTTAATAATAAAGTGTAAAAGTACTACTTACTCTATTATTACTGATTAATATTTATTAATAAAGTGTAAAAGCACTACTTACTCTACTAATACTGATTAATATTTAATAATAAAGTGTAAAAGCACTACTTACTCTATTAATACTGATTAATATTTAATAATAAAGTGTAAAAGCACTACTTACTCTATTAATACTGATTAATATTTAATAATAAAGTGTAAAAGCTCTACTTACTCTATTAATACTGATTAATATTTAATAATAAAGTGTAAAAGCACTACTTACTCTATTAATACTGATTAATATTTAATAATAAAGTGTAAAAGCACTACTTACTCTATTAATACTGATTAATATTTAATAATAAAGTGTAAAAGCTCTACTTACTCTATTAATACTGATTAATATTTAATAATAAAGTGTAAAAGCACTACTTACTCTATTAATACTGATTAATATTTAATAATAAAGTGTAAAAGCACTACTTACTCTATTAATACTGATTAATATTTAATAATAAAGTGTTTACTGAGTAAATAAAAACTTCCTGTCTGGAAAAATAGCTTTTATTAGTTCCATTTTGTGACTATGACTCATAAAACTACTGACAAACGTTTCAGTAGCTACTTAGATATACACGTAAAATCACCATGTTTTGAATTAACACACTAAAAATTAGCAGGAAATCTGTTTCAGTGGTGACCGTTCTTAATGTTACACACAGTTTTAACTGCTCACCATGTGGCCAGGTGGGATAAGGATGCTCACTTCCTACAACAAAAAGCGGGTGTGTGGCTAAAATAAGGCTTCCGCCTACATACTAAAGCTTTGCATTTGGGTTTTTTTTGTGTAGTTAAAGTCATAATTATTCTAAAATGTTCCACTGTACTTTAAAAACAACCAAAGAAATGAATAAAAAACAACAAATATAATTTTATTTTCAAAAGTGTAACTTAGGAATCGTGCTTGAGACACGTGTATATATTCAGTTTATATATATTACTGTCTCTATTAATACCTGAAGTGTAAACAGATCAGAACAAACTAGAAAAGTGTACGTCCAGAAGAAAACACAGGATGTTATATAAGCAGTATAAGCAGTGCGAGGATCGAGGGATGAATAAACAACAAGTAGAGGAGAGTGGGTCAGTTGTGTTCGGGGTCTGCTCTGAGTGAGTACAGGCAGTTTGGAGACAGTAGGTTAAACAAAACCATGATGTTTGGATGTGCTTAAAAATGAAT
Organism: Megaleporinus macrocephalus; assembly: GCA_021613375.1. Taxonomy (NCBI): domain Eukaryota; kingdom Metazoa; phylum Chordata; class Actinopteri; order Characiformes; family Anostomidae; genus Megaleporinus; species Megaleporinus macrocephalus. Next base: position 4,352,088 of record CM038712.1, read on the forward strand.
GGGTCTCTATGGGGTGAAAAAAAAAGAGGGATGGAAAAAAAGCAAACAGACGAGTGCGGGTCAAACCAACACTGCAGTCGTGGTCCGCCCTGAGTCCGTTTGGAGTGCGAGTGAAACGGTGCTGTGGGTGGAGCAGAATTCAGTAGATTGGCGTGCACTTTTTCAATCCTATTCATTCTCTATGGGAAAAAATTCCGGAAATATTTGTTGTTATCCAGAATCTGTGCATCCGAATAATCCTGAATAACACAATCAGACCAGACAATACTGGAGTTAGGACGGGGTTGACATCTCAAAAGCAGTGAGTTACACAGCGAAGATCAATATAGTTAATTTATTTATATTAATGATTAAAGTCTGATAATAAAATTGTTTTTAATAGCTGTTTATAGTATGTACCGTGGAGCCGCATGTTGAACCAATAAGGTTCTGCATACACAAAACAACAGACCACGCTGTGTCTTGATGAGGTCTGCAGTGCCACAGCTTGCTAGTCAGTTAGTCTAATATCACCAGCGTTTCAGGAGAAAACTCTTTTCTGTGCCTCAAAGAACTGACGGGCAGCAAAGCTCTGAAGAAGACACAGACCTGTGGCTAGCCTGACTGGGTTATATACACGAACAGAGGGGAACTGGGCAGCCACTGGTCAGGGCATCTACAGAGGGAGCTGCACAAAAACATGTGAGCAGTAAAGAGCAAAGCCAAAGTCACAGAAGTCCAGAGAATCTAAAAGGATTCATATTATAAAACTGTTGATACAGCAACCTCGGCCCCCATACACCACCCCACCCCCCCAATACACTTCCACACAGTTCCCTTCTGACAAATAAACCAGAACTGGATTCATCAAAGAGCGAGAAAACAGTTTCACACTAAAGCTGGAAAATCACTAACACTGCACACACACACACACACACACACATAAATCAGCCTCAGCAGCACATACAGCACTGCACAGAAGTCAGAGACCACCGCAGACCTTTCATTTCCCATCTCTCTCTCTCTCTCTCCTCCTCTCCTCTCCTCTCTCTCCTCTCCTCTCTCTCTCTCTATATATTTATATATTACTCACACACATTATAACTTAGTTTTATAATCAAGTAATTCACTTGAATTTCGATTATAAAATCACACTGTTAGACTTAATTTATATTAATTTCTAAATAATTTAAAAGATACTGAGTGGTGAAATTGAAACCTGTCATTACCATCTCACAGGTTATGTGGCGGTAATCGACAAGAAAAAAGCTAGCTTGGCCATGGATTTGCTAAAGCTAGTAAACAGCTAGTACAAGATGCTCTTTGAATACACATAAATAAATAAATAATGTTTAAATGTAATGTTTTATTATAAATCAATAAATAATGTGTAAATGTAATGTTTTTGTTAAAATTAATAAATAATGTGTAAATGTAATGTTTTGTTAAAAATTAATAAATAATGTGTAAATGTAATGTTTTGTTATAAATCAACAAAATGTGTAAATGTAATGTTTTGTTAAAAATTAATAAATAATGTGTAAATGTAGGTTGTTATAAATAATGTGTAAATATAATGTTTAGTTATAAATAAATAAATAATGTGTAAATGTAATGTTTAGTTGTAAATAAATAAATAATGTGTAAATGTAATGTTTAGTTATAAATAAAAAAGTGTAAATGTAATTTAGTTGTAAATGTATTGTATTAGATTGTAAATAATAAATTAATGTGTAAATGTAATGTTTAGTTATAATAAATAATGTGTAAATGTAATGTGTTTAGTTGTATAATAATAAATAATGTGTAAATGTAGTTTGTTAAAAATAATGTGTAAATATAATGTTTAGTTATAAAAAAATAAATAATGTGTAAATGTAATGTTTAGTTGTAAATAAATAAATAATGTGTAAATGTAATGTTTAGTTATAAATAAATAATGTTAATGTAATGTTTAGTTGTAAATGTATTGTTTAGTTGTAAATAAATAAATAAAGTGGTTAAATGTAATGTTTAGTTATAAATAAATAATGTGTAAATGTAATGTTTAGTTGTAAATATAATGTTTAGATATAAATAAATAAATAATGTCGTAAATGTAATGTTTCGTTATAAATAAATAATGTGTAAATGTAATGTTTAGTTGTAAATATAATGTGTTAGTTATAAATAAATAAATAATGTGTAAATGTAATGTTTAGTTTAAAATAAATAATGTGTAAATGTAATTGTTTAGTTGTAAAAATAAATGTTTAGTTATACATAAATACATAATGTGTAAATGTAATGTTTAGATTGTAAATGTAATGTTTAGTTATAAATAAAAATGTGTAAATGTAATGTTTAGTTGTAAATGTAATGTTTAGTTATAAATAAATAATGTGTAAATGTAATGTTTAGTTGTTACTACTGCGGTACTGATGTAAACGGTAATGACTCTGAATAAATGTACTCTTGATCAGGAGCAATACACAATTCAGTTGCTCCCATTTACACACATTAACATGTCACTCTTCACTTGTGGCTGTCATGTGCTCCTTTGTGAGTCTTTGTTTCCATGGTTACAATGTAAACAAGTGTTACCTTCAAATAGTTCCCTGCAAAAGTCATACACTGTTGCGGTAATGATGATAATGTTGGGGATGATAATATATTTCTCCTAAATATGCATAGGTATAAATATGAAAGTAAAAAATACATTTAGTTTTTTACCTTTTTAAGTTTTTATGAAACTCATATTGTGATCTTTTTTATAAATTAATCTTTTTTTAGTATTTTATTGGGGTCCAGAAGTTTTACAGTCTGGGTGGGGAACAAGGCCAAAGTAGCAAAATATTGATGTTTAAATCCTTATAAAAAATGGAAATCGTAATTATTTTGGTGATGAAAGGAATAATCTTTTTAATACCAAAAATATGTGATTTGTATAACCTAGGGACGTAAAAGTTCCCCTAATTGAAGAATCACCCGTATATATATATATATATTTTTTTTTTTAATACACTCAACTCACATACACTCCAACTTTTGATACACTAAACTCAAATACACTCTAACACTTAATACCCTCAATTCACATACACTCCAACTTTTAATACACTCAACTCAAATACACTAACTTTTAATACACTCAACTCACATACACTAACTTTTAATACACTCAACTCAAATACACTAACTTTTAATACACTCAACTCAAATACACTAACTTTTAATACACTCAACTCACATACACTAACTTTTAATACCCTCAACTCACATACACTAACTTTTAATACACTCAACTCAAATACACTCTAACTCTTAATACCCTCAATTCACATACACTCCAACTTTTAATACACTCAACTCAAATACACTCTAACTTTTAATACACTCAACTCAAATACACGCTAACATTTAATACACTCAACTCAAATACACTCTAACTTTTAATACACTCAACTCAAATACACTCTAACTTTTAATACACTCAACTCAAATACACTCTAACTTTTAATACCCTCAACTCAAATACACTAACTTTTAATACACTCAACTCAAATACACTAACTTTTAATACACTCAACTCAAATACACTCTAACTTTTAATACACTCAACTCAAAAACACTCTAACTTTTAATACACTCAACTCAAATACACTCTAACTTTTAATACACTCAACTCAAAAACACTATAACTTTTAATACACTCAACTCAAATACACTCTAACTTTTAATACACTCAACTCAAAAACACTCTAACTTTTAATACACTCAACTCAAAAACACTAACTTTTAATACACTCAACTCAAATACACTCAACTCACATACCCTCAACTCAAATACACTCTAACTTTTAATACACTCAACTCAAATACACTATAGCTTTTAATACACTCAACTCAAATACACTATAACTTTTAATGAACTCAACTCAAATACACTATAACTTTTAATACACTCAACTCAAATACACTATAACTTTTAATACACTCAACTCAAATACACTAACATTTAATACACTCAACTCAAATACACTAACTTTTAATACACTCAACTCAAAAACACTAACTTTTAATACACTCAACTCAAAAACACTAACTTTTAATACACTCAACTCAAATACACTAACTTTTAATACACTCAACTCAAATACACTCTAACTTTTAATACACTCAACTCAAATACACTAACTTTTATACACTCAACAAATACACTCTAACTTTTAATACACTCAACTCAAATACACTCTAACTTTTAATACACTCAACTCAAATACACTAACTTTTAATACACTCAACTCAAATACACTAACTTTTAATACACTCAACTCAAATACACTCTAACTTTTAATACACTCAACTCAAATACACTCTAACTTTTAATACACTTAACTCAAAAACACTAACTTTTAATACACTCAACTCAAATACACTCTAACTTTTAATACACTCAACTCAAAAACACTCTAACTTTTAATACACTCAACTCAAAAACACTAACTTTTAATACACTCAACTCAAATACACTAACTTTTAATACACTCAACTCAAATACACTCTAACTTTTAATACACTCAACTCAAATACACTAACTTTTAATACACTCAACTCAAAAACACTCTAACTTTTAATACACTCAACTCAAAAACACTCTAACTTTTAATACACTCAACTCAAAAACACTAACTTTTAATACACTCAACTCAAATACACTAACTTTTAATACACTCAACTCAAATACACTCTAACTTTTAATACACTCAACTCAAATACACTAACTTTTAATACACTCAACTCAAATACACTAACTTTTAATACACTCAACTCAAATTACACTATAACTTTTAATACACTCAACTCAAATACACTCCAACTTTTAATACACTCAACTCAAATACACTAACTTTTAATACACTCAACTCAAATACACTAACTTTTAATACACTCAACTCAAATACACTATAACTCTTAATACACTCAACTCAAATACACTAACTTTTAATCAACTCAAATACACTATAACTTTTAATACACTCAACTATACACTATAACTAATACACTCAACTCAAATACACTCTAACTTTTAATACACTCAACTCAAATACACTAACTTTTAATACACTCAACTCAAATACACTAACTTTTAATACACTCAACTCAAATACACTCTAACTTTTAATACACTCAACTCAAATACACTATAACTTTTAATACACTCAACTCAAATACACTCTAACTTTTAATACACTCAACTCAAATACACTAACTTTTAATACACTCAACTCAAATACACTCTAACTTTTAATACACTCAACTCAAATACACTCTAACTTTTAATACACTCAACTCAAATACACTCTAACTTTTAATACACTCAACTCAAATACACTCTAACTTTTAATACACTTAACTCAAATACACTAACTTTTAATACACTCAACTCAAATACACTAACTTTTAATACACTCAACTCAAATACACTAACTTTTAATACACTCAACTCAAATACACTCTAACTTTTAATACACTCAACTCAAATACACTATAACTTTTAATACACTCAACTCAAATACACTAACTTTTAATACACTCAACTCAAATACACTAACTTTTAATACACTCAACTCAAATACACTATAACTCTTAATACCCTCAATTCACATACACTCCAACTTTTAATACACTCAACTCAAATACACTAACTTTTAATACACTCAACTCAAATACACTCTAACTTTTAATACACTCAACTCAAATACACTCTAACTTTTAATACACTCAACTCAAATACACTCTAACTTTTAATACACTCAACTCAAATACACTAACTTTTAATACCCTCAACTCAAAAACACTCTAACTTTTAATACACTCAACTCAAATACACTCTAACTTTTAATACACTCAACTCAAATACACTAACTTTTAATACACTCAACTCAAATACACTCTAACTTTTAATACACTCAACTCAAATACACTAACTTTTAATACACTCAACTCAAATACACTAACTTTTAATACACTCAACTCAAATACACTATAACTCTTAATACCCTCAACTCAAATACACTAACCTTTAATACACTCAACTCAAATACACTCTAACTTTTAATACACTCAACTCAAATACACTCTAACTTTTAATACACTCAACTCAAATACACTCTAACTTTTAATACACTCAACTCAAATACACTCTAACTTTTAATACACTCAACTCAAATACACTAACTTTTAATACCCTCAACTCAAATACACTCTAACTTTTAATACACTCAACTCAAATACACTATAACTTTTAATACACTCAACTCAAATACACTCTAACTTTTAATACCCTCAACTCAAATACACTAACTTTTAATACACTCAACTCAAATACACTAACTTTTAATACACTCAACTCAAATACACTATAACTTTTAATACACTCAACTCAAATACACTCCAACGTTTAATACACTCAACTCAAATACACTAACTTTTAATACACTCAACTCAAATACACTAACTTTTAATACACTCAACTCAAATACACTATAACTCTTAATACACTCAACTCAAATACACTAACTTTTAATACACTCAACTCAAATACACTATAACTTTTAATACACTCAACTCAAATACACTATAACTTTTAATACACTCAACTCAAATACACTCTAACTTTTAATACACTCAACTCAAATACACTATAACTTTTTAAATACACTCAACTCAAATACACTAACTTTAATACACTCAACTCAAATACACTCTAACTTTTAATACACTCAACTCAAATACACTCTAACTTTTAATACACTCAACTCAAATACACTAACTTTTAATACACTCAACTCAAATACACTCTAACTTTTAATACACTCAACTCAAATACACTATAACTTTTAATACACTCAACTCAAATACACTCTAACTTTTAATACCCTCAACTCAAATACACTAACTTTTAATACACTCAACTCAAATACACTAACTTTTAATACACTCAACTCAAAAACACTCTAACTTTTAATACACTCAACTCAAATACACTCTAACTTTTAATACACTCAACTCAAATACACTAACTTTTAATACACTCAACTCAAATACACTCTAACTTTTAATACACTCAACTCAAATACACTAACTTTTAATACACTCAACTCAAATACACTAACTTTTAATACACTTAACTCAAATACACTAACTTTTAATACACTCGACTCAAATACACTATAACTCTTAATACCCTCAATTCACATACACTCCAACTTTTAATACACTCAACTCAAATACACTAACTTTTAATACACTCAACTCAAATACACTCTAACTTTTAATACACTCAACCTCAAATACACTCTAACTTTTAATACACTCAACTCAAATACACTCTAACTTTTAATACACTCAACTCAAATACACTAACTTTTAATACCCTCAACTCAAAAACACTCTAACTTTTAATACACTCAACTCAAATACACTTTAACTTTTAATACACTCAACTCAAATACACTAACTTTTAATACACTCAACTCAAATACACTCTAACTTTTAATACACTCAACTCAAATACACTAACTTTTATACACTCAACTCATATACACTAACTTTTAATACACTCAACTCAAATACACTATAACTCTTAATACCCTCAACTCAAATACACTAACTTTTAATACACTCAACTCAAATACACTCTAACTTTTAATACACTCAACTCAAATACACTCTAACTTTTAATACACTCAACTCAAATACACTATAACTCTTAATACCCTCAACTCAAAAACACTAACTTTTAATACACTCAACTCAAATACACTCTAACTTTTAATACACTCAACTCAAATACACTCTAACTTTTAATACACTCAACTCAAATACACTCTAACTCTTAATACCCTCAATTCACATACACTCCAACTTTTAATACACTCAACTCAAATACACTAACTTTTAATACACTCAACTCAAATACACTCCAACTTTTAATACACTCACTCAAATACACTCTAGACTTTTAATACACTCAACTCAAATACACTCTAACTTTTAATACACTTAACTCAAATACACTCAACTCACATACACTCAACTCAAATACACTCCAACTTTTAATACCCTCAACCCAAATACACTCTAACTTTTAATACACTCAACTCAAATACACTCTAACTTTTAATACCCTCAACTCAAATACACTCTAACTTTTAATACACTCAACTCAAATACACTAACTTTTAATACACTCAACTCAAATACACTAACTTTTAATACACTCAACTCAAATACACTATAACTCTTAATACACTCAACTCAAATACACTAACCTTTAATACACTCAACTCAAATACACTCTAACTTTTAATACACTCAACTCAAATACACTCCAACTTTTAATACACTCAACTCAAATACACTCTAACTTTTAATACACTCAACTCAAATACACTCTAACTTTTAATACACTCAACTCAAATACACTAACTTTTAATACCCTCAACTCAAAAACACTCAAACTTTTAATACACTCAACTCAAATACACTTTAACTTTTAATACACTCAACTCAAATACACTAACTTTTAATACACTCAACTCAAAATACACTCTAACTTTTAATACACTCAACTCAAATACACTAACTTTTAATACACTCAACTCAAATACACTCTAACTTTTAATACACTCAACTCAAATACACTAACTTTTAATACACTCAACTCAAATACACTAACTTTTAATACACTCAACTCAAATACACTATAACTCTTAATACCCTCAACTCAAATACACTAACTTTTAATACACTCAACTCAAATACACTCTAACTTTTAATACACTCAACTCAAATACACTATAACTCTTAATACCCTCAACTCAAAAACACTAACTTTTAATACACTCAACTCAAATACACTCTAACTTTTAATACACTCAACTCAAATACACTCTAACTTTTAATACACTCAACTCAAATACACCCTAACTCTTAATACCCTCAATTCACATACACTCCAACTTTTAATACACTCAACTCAAATACACTAACTTTTAATACACTCAACTCAAATACACTCAACTCAAATACACTCCAACTTTTAATACACTCAACTCAAATACACTCTAACTTTTAATACACTCAACTCAAATACACTCTAACTTTTAATACACTTAACTCAAATACACTCAACTCACATACACTCAACTCAAATACACTCCAACTTTTAATACCCTCAACCCAAATACACTCTAACTTTTAATACACTCAACTCAAATACACTCTAACTTTTAATACCCTCAACTCAAATACACTCTAACTTTTAATACACTTAACTCAAATACACTCAACTCACATACACTCAACTCACATACACTCAACTCACATACACTCCAACTTTTAATACCCTCAACTTAAATACACTATAACATTTGATACACTCAACTCACATACACTCAACTCACATACACTCACCTCAAATACACTCAACTCACATACACTCCAACTTTTAATACCCTCAACTTAAATACACTATAACATTTGATACACTCAACTCACATACACTCAACTCACATACACTCACCTCAAATACACTCAACTCAAATACACTCCAACTTTTAATACCCTCAACTTAAATACACTATAACTTTTAATACCCTCAACTCAAATACACTCTAACTTTTAATACCTTCAACTCAAATACACTCTAACTTTTAATACCCTCAACTCAAATACACTCTAACTTTTAATACCCTCAACTCAAATACACTCTAACTTTTAATACCCTCAACTCAAATACCTTCTAACTTTGCTAAAACTTTAAATACACTCAAATCTTTAATACATTCAACATGAATATACTTCAACTCAAATACACTTAGACTTTAAACTGCTTTGAAACTGATCGTCCTCCTCTCTCTCTCTCTCTCTCTCTCTCTCTCTCTCTCTCTCTCTCTCTCTCTCTCTCCCTCTCTCTTTCTGTCCATTTGTTTTTCCCATCTGTCTGTCTATCTCTCCATCCCCTCTTTTTCTGTAAATCTCCTGTCCCTGACTGGTGGACTTGTACTGTTTTAAAGTGTCCAGTAAGACGGAGACTTATGCTCATGTGGACGAACAAATAAACCAGATTTTATTCAAACAGTCTAATCTGCTCTCTGATGGAGCCGCATTATACCCTACACTGAGACACAGCCATACTACTGAATACCACAGAGAGAGAGAGAGAGAGAGAGAGAGAGAGAGAGAGAGAGAGAGAGAGAGAGAGAGAGAGAGGGAGAGAGAGAGAGAGAGAAGGAAGGAGAGAAAGGTAGAGCGAGAGAGTGAAGAAAGGAGAGAAAGGTAGAGAGAGAGAGAGAGAGAGTGAAGAAAGGAGAGAATAGGAGAGAGAGAGAGAGAGAGAGAAGGAAGGAGAGAAAGGTAGAGAGAGAGAGAGTGAAGAAAGGAGAGAATAGGAGAGAGAGAGAGAGAAGGAAGGAGGGAAAGGTAGAGAGAGAGTGAAGAAAGGAGAGAAAGGGAAAGAGAGAAAGAAAAAGGGGAAGAAAGGGAGAGAGAGAGGAGGAAGGAGAAAAAGGGA
>CM038712.1:4367624-4375124 GCA_021613375.1 Megaleporinus macrocephalus
GGTCAGTATGGTGGTGTAGTGTTAGTATGGTGGTGTAGTGGTTAGTACGGTGGTGTAATGGTTAGTACGGTGGTGTAGTGGTCAGTATGGTGATGTAGTGGTTAGTATAGTGGTGTAGTGGTTAGTACGGTGGTGTAGTGGTTAGTATGGTGGTGTAGAGGTTAGTATGGTGGTGTAGTGGTCAGTATGGTGGTGTAGTGTTAGTATGGTGGTGTAGTGGTTAGTACGGTGGTGTAATGGTTAGTACGGTGGTGTAGTGGTCAGTATGGTGATGTAGTGGTTAGTATAGTGGTGTAGTGGTTAGTACGGTGGTGTAGTGGTCAGTATGGTGGTGTAGTGGTTAGTATAGTGGTGTAGTGGTTAGTATGGTGGTGTAGTGGTTAGTATGGTGGTGTAGTGGTCGGTACGGTGGTGTAGTGGTCAGTACGGTGGTGTAGTGGTTAGTATGGTGGTGTAGTGGTTAGTACGGTGGTGTAGTGGTCAGTACGGTGGTGTAGTGGTTAGTACGGTGGTGTAGTGGTCAGTATGGTGGTGTAGTGGTTAGTACGGTGGTGTAGTGGTCAGTATGGTGGTGTAGTGGTCAGTATGGTGGTGTAGTGGTTAGTATGGTGGTGTAGTGGTTAGTATGGTGGTGTAGTGGTCAGTACGGTAGTGTAGTGGTTAGTATGGTGGTGTAGTGGTTAGTACGGTGGTGTAGTGTTAGTATGGTGGTGTAGTGGTTAGTACGGTGGTGTAGTGGTCAGTATGGTGGTGTAGTGGTTAGTATGGTGGTGTAGTGGTTAGTATGGTGGTGTAGTGGTTAGTATGGTGGTGTAGTGGTCAGCACTGTCGCCTCACAGTAAGAGGATCTGGATTGAATTCCCGGTCCGGATCGTTACGGGGTCGGGGGGGCTGGAGCCAATCCTAGCGTCATTAAGTGAAGGCGGGGTACACCATGGACAGGTCACCAGTCCATCACATGGCCAACACACACACACTCTCACACCTACAGGTAGTTTAGAGTGAGGATCCTAACATGCATGTGTTTGGACTGTGGGAGGAAACCGGAGTACCTGGAGGAACCCACTCAAACACAGAGAGAACATACACACTCCACACAGAACCACCCGGACCGGGAATCCAACCCAGATCATCTTACTGTGAGGAGACAGTGCTGACCACTACACCACCATACTGACCACTACACCACCATACTAACCACTACACCACCATACTGACCACTACACCACCGTACTAACCACTACATCACCATACTGACCACTACACCACCATACTAACCACTACACCACTATACTAACCACTACACCACCATACTGACCACTACACCACCATACTAACCACTACACCACCGTACTGACCACTACACCACCATACTGACCATTACACCACCGTACTAACCACTACACCACCGTACTGACCACTACACCACCGTACTGACCACTACACCACCGTACCAACCACTACACCACCATACTAACCACTACACCACCGTACTAACCACTACACCACTGCACTGACCACTACACCATCATACTAACCACTACACCACCATACTGACCACTACACCACCATACTGACCACTACACCACCATACTGACCACTACACCACCACACTAACCACTACACCACCATACTAGCCACTACACCACCACACTAACCACTACACCACTGTACTAACCACTACACCACCATACTGACCACTACACCACCATACTAACCACTACACCACCATACTGACCACTACACCACCATACTGACCACTACACCACCATACTGACCACTACACCACCATACTAACCACTACACCACCATACTGACCACTACACCACCATACTGACCACTACACCACCATACTGACCACTACACCACTATACTAACCACTACACCATCATACTAACCACTACACCACCATATTAACCACTACACCACTATACTAACCACTACACCACCATACTGACCATTACACCACCGTACTAACCACTACACCACCGTACTGACCACTACACCACCATACTGACCACTACACCACCATACTAACCACTACACCACTATACTAACCACTACACCATCATACTAACCACTACACCACCATATTAACCACTACAACACTATACTAACCACTACACCACCATACTGACCATTACACCACCATACTAACCACTACACCACCATACTGACCACTACACCACCATATTAACCACTACACCACCGTACTAACCACTACACCACTATACTAACCACTACACCATCATACTAACCACTACACCACCATATTAACCACTACACCACCTTACTAACCACTACACCACCATACTAACCACTACACCACCGTACTAACCACTACACCATCATACTAACCACTACACCACCATATTAACCACTACACCACCTTACTAACCACTACACCACTATACTAACCACTACACCACCATATTAACCACTACACCACCGTACTAACCACTACACCATCATACTAACCACTACACCACCATATTAACCACTACACCACCTTACTAACCACTACACCACTATACTAACCACTACACCACCATACTGACCATTACACCACCGTACTAACCACTACACCACCATACTGACCACTACACCACCATACTGACCACTACACCACCATACTAACCACTACACCACCATACTAACCACTACACCACCATACTGACCATTACACCACCGTACTAACCACTACACCACCATACTGACCATTACACCACCGTGCCGCCATGATATTAGCAATCACCTGGAATACCATTTAAATGGCCTTGCAGCATCTCAGCAGCAACCAAGTAAAGCCCAAACAAGCTGGAATACCATCCTCGGAATAACTAAACAAACTCCAATCCCTGTTCTGATCCCTGTTCCTGTGACTCTCGCTCACCTGGGTCAGAAGCAGTGACCTCCTCCATTTCCAGCTCCTGGGCCTTCTTCTGGGCCACGCTGGCCAGCACCGCCTCTCCACCGTCCCGGGCCACGTAGTGCAGGTCCTTTGAAGGAAGAGCAAAATCGGAAATGAATCTCCGCTCGCCGGACAATGGCCCAGCGTTCCCTGCCTTTCAGGTGGCGCGGGAATAAAGATAAAGGGAGCGGTTTGAAGTTGACAGGAGGAAGAAAAAAGAGCCGTGGATGAAATGAGTATCAAAACTTTCAGAGTAAAAAGAAATTTAAAAAAAAATCAGTCACGTTTGTTCTCTTTACGCTGCTCTCTCCCTCCTTTCCCTCCCTCGTTCCCTCTCTCTCTCTCTCTCTCTCTCTCTCTCTCTCTCTCTCTCTCTGATGTAAAACTCAGCCTGGATCTTATCTCCCGGGGTTCTGAGGAGAAGGGGGGAGACGTGTCAGCTGTTAGAAAGAGAGAGGGACGCTCTTCATGTTGAAATGAGACTTTAGCCGTTCTCATTACGAGCTAGGTGGGCTCCGGCGCCCGCACGCCCACGCGCTCACTCGCCAAATGCCATTTTCCGTCTCTCTCATCTTACAGAATGGAATATAATATCCATATCTGATCATCACTCCAGCCTCCATTTAGCCTCCCGACGTGCGTCTAAATGTCAGACGTTTACATTCGTCTCTGAGAAAGAGCTGCGTCTCTGAGACAGAGGAACAAACAACATCCACTAAAACTCCATGGAAAATCATCAGATGATGTTCAGTGTAGCTCCACTTCGCTGGTGTACAATTAGAGCCTGAGGCTCATCTGCTGATGCACAGCCATCCTTCAGTCCTGGTCAGTTTATGACCAAACAGCTGCTCTATACATTCAACCTAATGAGAAACTGGAACTCAGTTTATATACAATACCTACTTTTAGAGTTATATACTCAACTCAGTGAGACACTGCAGACTATTATGATGTAAAATGACTTCTACAGTTTCTCATTAGGTTGAATGTATAACTCTAAATGTAGGTATTGTATATAAACTGAGTCTACAGTTTCTCATTAGGTTGAATGTATAACTCTAAATGTAGGTATTGTATATAAACTGAGTCTACAGTTTCTCATTAGGTTGAATGTATAACTCTAAATGTAGGTATTGTATATAAACTGAGTTACAGTTTCTCATTAGGTTGAATGTATGTCTACATGTAGATACTGTATATAAACTGAGTTCCAGTTTCTCATTAGGTTGAATGTATAACTCTAAATGTAGGTATTGTATATAAACTGAGTTACAGTTTCTCATTAGGTTGAATGTATAGTCTACATGTAGATATTGTATATAAACTGAGTTCCAGTTTCTCATTAGGTTGAATGTATAACTCTAAATGTAGGTATTGTATATAAACTGAGTTACAGTTTCTCATTAGGTTGAATGTATGTCTACATGTAGACATTGTATATAAACTGAGTTCCAGTTTCTCATTAGGTTGAATGTATAATTCTAAATGTAGGTATTGTATATAAACTGAATACAGTTTCTCATTAGGTTGAATGTATAACTCTAAATGTAGGTATTGTATATAAACTGAGTTCCAGTTTCTCATTAGGTTGAATGTATGTCTACATGTAGATATTGCATATAAACTGAGTTCCAGTTTCTCATTAGGTTGAATGTATAATTCTACATGTAGACATTGCATATAAACTGAGTTCCAGTTTCTCAATAGGTGGAATGTATACCTCTAAACGTAGGTATTTTATATAAACTGAGTTACAGTTTCTCATATGGTTGAATGTACAACTCTAAATGTAGGTATTGTATATAAACTGAGTTACAACTTCTCATTTTGTTGAATGTATAACTCTAAATGTAGGTATTGTATATAAACTGAGTAACAGTTTCTCACTAGGTTGAATGTATAACTCTAAATGTAGGTATTGTATATAAACTGAGTTACAGTTTCTCACTAGGTTGAATGTATAACTCTAAATGTAGGTATTGTATATAAACCGAGTAACAGTTTCTCATTAGGTTGAATGTATAACTCTAAATGTAGGTATTGTATATAAACTGAGTTACAGTTTCTCACTAGGTTGAATGTATAACTCTAAATGTAGGTATTGTATATAAACCGAGTAACAGTTTCTCACTAGGTTGAATGTATAACTCTAAATGTAGGTATTGTATATAAACTGAGTAACAGTTTCTCACTAGGTTGAATGTATATCTCTAAATGTAGGTATTGTATATAAACTGAGTAACAGTTTCTCACTAGGTTGAATGTATAACTCTAAATGTAGGTATTGTATATAAACTGAGTTCTACGAGTCAGAATGGACTTGTTTTGCACAGAAAAGCCCTTTCATGACGCTGATCACATCAGATCAAGAACTAAAAGAGCGAGAGAGAGAGAGACAGAACACAGGGGGCTGAGAGAGAGAGAGAGAGAGAGAGCACTAGAAAACAGGGGGAGAGAAGAGAGCGAGTACGAGAGAATCCAGTCGACTTAGAGGGGATAACAATAATTCCATGCATAAACCATCAGATATTACGGCGTGTATTGTGAGCAGCTCAAACAGACAGAGAGAGCACTAATCTTATTTACTTAACAGCTTTACGGCCTAAAACAGGCACAGCCGCCCCTTTAGCCGCTCGCTGGACTGCTGCGAGATTTACACACGCACTCGAGTGCCAGCGCCGGTGCCGCCGCCGCCGCCGATGATGATGCCGATGAAGGCTGATGATATTCACCGAGAGTTTAACGGGAACGTGAGCCAGCGGAGCAGAGACGAGAGCTCGCTCGCACAAAGCCCGGCACCCCACCTGTAATCCAGGTAAGTAGGTGAGCATTTGTGTAAGTCGTTTATCAGATGTATGCAGAGAATTTAACACTCTAACGCCTTTAATGAGCCATCGCAATAGAATAACGAGCACAGGGCGCTGATCCGAACGCCATCCTGCCATAAATATTTGGACACCTCCGCTGTGCAGAGAAGGTCTGAAGCGGATGGCTGGACCTGAGCACAGAGTATAGCTCTATATAGTAGATGTTGCACAGCCTAGTCGACTTCACTGCTGCTCAGCGATGAAGCTTGATGTCAGTCAGTCGAACATCATGGACCCCTCAGAGAAGACAGCAGGTGAGGAGCCTGATTTCAGGGTTTCCTAAAGGATAGCAAGGTGACCTACAGAGCTTCAGAGATGCTGGATGTCTTATCCCTGGCTTCCTGAAGACAACAATAAGAGGTCACGTGTGGTTGACCTCTATAATCTGGTAAAGTTTAAGGTCAAATACTATTAATTTGGTCAAGATGTGGATCTCCTGACCTCCTCCACGGACGAGTGTTTGACTACATCAAGTCGTTCTCGCAAAGTTTTCTTCACAACGTAATCAGAACTTAATCAACGTCAACTAGTCTTTCATCTACTTTTGTCAGCAGACACATCAATTAACACATGGTAACCAGTTCCAGAGGCTTGTACAGTGGACACCATGCATGCTGGCTGCATCATTCATGCTCTTCCCCTCCTATCCTGACACTCCCATTACTCTGGAATGGGGTTAGTCTGGACTCATCAGACCACATGATCTTTTTCCATCATCCAGTCTTTACGCTCCCCAGCATTAACACATTCGTTACCTCACGTTCTCTTTGAAGGTTAGACAAATCATATTGTCCTCTTCATGACTCTCCAGGAAGGTTGTTTCTTTTTCATGACAGAAACTAAACCACCAACATAACATTCTATAGCCATGATGTTGAGGTTTTGACCCGTCTACTCTACTACCCACCAATGAACATGCACAAGGATGTGAACAATGACGGCGTGTAGTGTTGCCAAGCACAACAGCACAAATTCATGGCACTATGATTGTCCAAACAGACATAGTGACAATTTTTAGATTTTCCACTATTTTCCACAATGGAACGACATCAACATCCCATATACACACTGAGAACATCATGTAGGTTCACTGGTGGGTTTGATAGTAAATAAATATGTATATTTGTGTTGGAGACATGGTGACCTTCCCATCACCACCACTGTAAACACCATCACCACCACTGTAAACACCATCACCACCACTGTAAACACCATCACCACCAATGTAAACATCATCACCACCACTGTAAACATCATCACCACCATTGTAAACATCATCACCACCACTGTAAACATCATCACCACCACTGTAAACACCATCACCACCACTGTAAACATCATCACCACCACTGTAAACACCATCACCACCACTGTAAATATCATCACCACCACTGTAAACATCATCACCACCACTGTGAACACCATCACCACCACAGTAAATATCACCACCACTGTAAATACCATCACCACCACTGTAAACACCATCACCACCACTGTGAGCACCATCATCACCACCACCGGAAATATCACCACCACTGTAAACATCACCACCACCACTGTAAACACCACCACCACCACCACAGTAAATATCACCACCACCACTGTAAACACCATCACCACCACTGTAAATATCACCACCACTGTAAATATCACCACCACCACTGTAAAAACCATCATCACCACCACTGTAAACACCACCAACACCACCGTAAACATCATCAC
>CM038712.1:4380124-4427624 GCA_021613375.1 Megaleporinus macrocephalus
TCTTTTTTCCCTCTCTCTCTCTCTCTCTCTCTCTCTCTCTATTTCTCTTTTTCCCCTCTCTCTCTCTATTTCTCATTTTCCCTCTCTCTCTCTCTCTATATATATATTTCTCTCTCTCTATTTCTCTTTTTCCCCTCTCTCTCTCTCTATTTCTTTTTCCCTCTCTCTCTCTCTATTTCTCTCTCTCTATTTCTCTTTTTCCCCTCTCTCTCTCTATTTCTCTTTTTCCCCTCTCTCTCTCTATTTCTCTCTCTCTATTTCTCTTTTCCCTCCTCTCTGTCTATTTCTCATTTTCCCTCTCTTTCTCTCTCTATTTCTTTCTCTATTTCTCTCTTCCTCGCCCTGTCTCTTTCTTTCTCTCTCTATTTCTTTCTCTATTTCTCTCTTCCTCGCCCTGTCTCTTTCTTTCTCTCTCTATCTCTTTTTCTTTCTCCCTATTTCTCTCTTCCTCGCCCTGTCTCTTTCTTTTTCTCTCTGTCTTTTTCTTTCTCTCTATTTCTCTCTTCCTCGCCCTGTCTCTTTCTTTCTCTCTGTCACTTTTTCTTTCTCTCTATTTCTCTCTTCCTCGCCCTGTCTCTTTCTTTCTCTCTCTGTCACTTTTTCTTTCTCCCTATTTCTCTCTTCCTCGCCCTGTCTCTTTCTTTCTCTCTATTTCTCTCTTCCTCGCCCTGTCTCTTTCTTTCTCTCTATTTCTCTCTTCCTCGCCCTGTCTCTTTCTTTCTCTCTCTGTCACTTTTTCTTTCTCCCTATTTCTTTCTTCCTCGTCCTGTCTCTTTCTTTCTCTCTCGGTCACTTTTTCTTTCTCCCTATTTCTCTCTTCCTCGCCCTGTCTCTTTCTTTCTCTCTATTTCTCTCTTCCTCGCCCTGTCTCTTTCTTTCTCTCTATTTCTCTCTTCCTAGCCCTGTCTCTTTCTTTCTCTCTCTGTCACTTTTTCTTACTCTATTTCTCTCTTCCTCGCCCTGTCTCTTTCTTTCTCTCTCTGTCACTTTTTCTTTCTCTCTATTTCTCTCTTCCTCGCCCTGTCTCTTTCTTTCTCTCTATTTCTCTCTTCCTCGCCCTGTCTCTTTCTTTCTCTCTCTGTCACTTTTTCTTACTCTATTTCTCTCTTCCTCGCCCTGTCTCTTTCTTTCTCTCTCTGTCACTTTTTCTTTCTCTCTATTTTTCTCTTCCTCACCCTGTCTCTTTCCTTCTCTCTCTGTCACTTTTTCTTTCTCTCTATTTTTCTCTTCCTCGCCCTGTCTCTTTCTTTCTCTCTCTGTCTCTTTTTCTTTCTCTCTATTTCTCTCTTCCTCGCCCTGTCTCTTTCTTTCTCTCTCTGTCACTTTTTCTTTCTCTCTATTTCTCTCTTCCTCGCCCTGTCTCTTTCTTTCTCTCTCTGTCACTTTTTCTTTCTCTCTATTTCTCTCTTCCTCGCCCTGTCTCTTTCTTTCTCTCTATTTCTCCCTGTCTCTTTTTCTTTCTCTGTCTCACTTTTTCCTTCTCTCTCTGTCTTGCTCTCTGTATCTTTCTCTTTCTCTCTCTATCTCTCTCTTTCTCTATCTCTTTTTATTTTTCTCTTTTTCTCTATATCTCTTTTTTTCTCTCTCTATTTCTCTCTTTCTGTTTCTGTTTCTTTTTCTATCTATCTATGTGTAAGAATCTGGTGGTGGACGTTACTCTAATTGGCGGGTTGCCAGTTTCCAGTACTTGTTAGCTACATTATCTCCACAGTTCCAGTGAAGAAACTACAGAAACCGACTCCAGAACCAAACGGGTCTGGACTCTCAGAGCTGCATGTGGGGTGAAAGTGTGTAAAGTGAGTTTAACTGATCTACATTTTAATCTGTAATAAATAAAAAGACTAAATAAGAAAAGAGCCCTAACGTCTTTCTCACCCTCCGTCTGCTCGTCCAGCCGTTTCCTCAGCAGGTGGTCCGTCACTGACACGAGAGCGCGATAACACTCGGCTCCCATCATGCACCAGTCCATATTTCCCAGAATGCCCAGTGCAGCGCCCACCTCCCCGCGGCGCAGGCGATGCTGCAGGATCTCACCTGCACCCAGCTGCCCTCCGTTCAGTACACCTGCACAAACAGCAGATCAGCATCAGCTACCGCACCGAGCTCCAGTGCTACCGAGCTGAAACCAGACAAAACCAGGGGTCACTAATAGGCGGACCGCGGTCCGGATCCGGACCCAGACGGTATCCAATGTGGACCCAAACTGATAATCTATTGATAATGATTTAAATTTAGACTGTGTTTATTTTAAGTGGTGGAGCTTTTATAGTCTTTACAGTATGCAGGCTTTACAGCACAGTGACCAATCACGTGCCCTGTAAGATCACCAAAGGCTCCTCAGCCAATCAGATCTGTGCACATTGGGGCGTGTGGCGCGCACATAGGCAAGGTATGAAGAGAGGAGGAGCAGCAGCCGGAGACTAAAGAATAAGGAGCTCTAAAAACAGAAAAGTGAACAGAGAGAACTGAGTGTTTAACAGGAACGGTTCTGGAATGAACCTGCTCGTCTAGTTCTGGAGAATAACCGCTCTGTACAACCAACATGTTCATCTGTGAAGCTGAGTTAACAAGAAGAACCACGTTTTATTTACTTTCTCTATAAATAAACACTTTAAGATGAATAAAAAAAAAATTTTAATGTAGCCCAAACAAAACAAAAAAAATATTTGGAGTTTTATAAATAATTAATTCAGTTCAGCATTTAAACAGTAAATATACTGAAATATACTGAACGGTATGTGTGATGTGTTGGTGTTTCAGTAGTTGATGGTATGAGATGCTGATACTAGACTACTTCAGTAAACAGGATACACCACTGAATCAGAACACACGTTAGAAATGATGATGGTCCAGACCTTGGTCTGAGGAGATCTCCTCTAACTGGACCGGATATATATATATATATATATATATATATATATATATATATATATATATATATATATATATATATATATATATATATGGCCTGATATTTACATAATGACACAAAAGAAGTAGAAAAAATAAAATCAAAGATACATACACAGATATTTACAAGATATTACAATAAATAAAGATGGTAGGTTAGAGCCTATGTGGTGTACGTAGGGGTCCCAGACTTATTTAATATATATTTAGCCACACATATTCTGAAAAGAGAATAGGCCCTAAGACAGAACCCTGAGGTACTCCAAACCTCCACACCAGCTCCTTTCTCATGACATCATCCGATTTGGTCCTGTTTTTAGTTTTCGAGGCTCTTAATGGCTTTTTCTCTTCTTCTACCACAGATTTGCTCCGCCCTCACTGTGCTCGTAAGTCTCTGAGGACTTCACGTCAGTTACTTTTGGCTCGATTGGAGCTTCAAAGGTGGCTGTGCTTGAAATAGCTTTTCTCTAACGCATTGTCTGTTACCATCTTAAATGAAGACTTAAACTGTAACTTACAATTACTAGATTTCCGGGTATATTTTGTGTGTTGTATTTATATATTTATTTTAAATTTGCTAAATAAAATCTACTCACTTATTTACACACAGCAGATAAAACACTCAACACCTGACTGTGGCGGATCAATGGGCTGCTTGATCAATGGCTTAATCAATGCATCGACTGACGAACGCACTACACAGATTAGTAGATACTGAGGGTTTATAATATCAATAAGTCCGCTAATTAAGACATCCTCATGGGCTCGTAGTTTAATCAGGTTCTCTGTTTTTTTTTTCATTGTTATTATCGTTCTTATTGTTGGGCAACACAGTGCAAGAGTCTTAAGACGGCTTTAAAGTATTTATCTTGTAATAAACAACATGTTTGTCCAACTTTGAGCTGCGTAACCAGCATTGAGCTTATGTAGCAGTTAGTTATTATAAGATAGAAGTGTCTGAATTTAGCAAGAGTATTAGATTCTATAGGTATAGATTAAAAACTAGCTTTCAGGATTCTAGAGGTTTGGGGAAGAATCTGTGATAATATACAAACCTTTTCCTTTAATAGTAGACATAAGCTAATACAGTTTAATATCATTAATCAAATATATTTCGCTCCTGATAGGCTATATCACATGAATATGGGTATTGATGGGGGTATTGATTTGTACTGAGATCCTCATATGTCACTATATTGTAATGGGATACATAACTAATAAATATATTGATTAAAAACTAGCTTTCATTAAGTCCACCTGCTGTTATAACTGTTATAGAGTAATAACTCTGGATATTGCTTATTGCTACGCACTACGCGCATATATATATATATATATATATAAATATTTAGCCACAAATATTCTGAAAAGAGAATAGGCCCTAAGACAGAACCTTGAGGTACTCCAAACCTCCACACCAGCTCCTTTAACTAGAAACCAATACATTATTCAACTTTTACTGTACCAAGTTAGGATACGGTAAAAATACAGAAGTGTTCATAAATTATTAAAGCTAACTAGTGAGATTCAGTTATCATCAGTTCATTCTCAGTGCTGTACAGATTCCTTAATTTCTTAAGTTCTTATTTTTACAGCTTCCTCTAAACTGTTAAGGAATCTCTTTAATCTTATAATCACTTCATACAAACAATCTGTGACCCCAAACTTTTGACTTGTAATGTTCACAATCTATAGATGGCTGTACGCCTGTCTATACAGAAAAGTCCCCAGTACTGCTTAGAACCAGTGTATCCCACCACTATTTGGAGTGGATATATATATATATATATATATATATATATATATATATATATATATATATATATATACACACACACATATATATATATATATATATATATATATATATATATATATATATATATATATATGTGTGTGTGTGTGTGTGTGTTAAATATATTTGTAATACAGTTGTGTAATCTGATATAATAATATTTAAAAAATCAGAGGATAAAAAACAATGTAACAAAACTTGTAAATTTTAATACCTTCACTTCTCGTAAAGTAAAAAGGAAATAGTGATTTGATTTATATCGTGATATATATCGATATCGACTGATATGAAAAAAATATATATTGTGATAAGATTTTTTCCCCATATCGCCCAGCCCTAACTGGCAGCTTATAAAGAAGTAACCAGTGAAGGTGTTTAGCATGCGTTTCCTAGCTCTACTCAATAGGTCCTGGACATTCAGGCCGCTTCATCTCCTTATATGGTCACTTCCTTCACACCTGTGCTTTCTTGCTTCTGTTGTTGCCCACTGACCAAACTCTGATGTGCTGAAGCCTATGACAGGTGTACCCACATGTATGACTGAGTGCCAAAGAAATAAGGAGCTATTCTATGGACTCCCTGGCTTGAAATGGGGTTGGATCCCACACATGGTGCCGTGACCTGGATTGGACTTCCTATCAGTGGCCTATAGGTGAGTGGACCAATCGAAGCAAAGCCTAAAGCCAGTAGATAAGACCTCCTCTTGTTGATTTAACGGAGAGAAAGGCCGCAGTATAATTTATGCCTCTACTGAGGTCTGTTTCTGGGAGCCTATGGCGAGAGTAAGCTAGGGAGCCACCTGATTGGACAGACGGTTGAATGGACAGTTAAGTGGACGAATACTACCAATCAGAAACGGCCTGTTCAACCAGATGAAGCATGAGCTTAGACATAGACGTGGCACGAACGGGTTTGGATCCAACACTAGGCAAGCAGCTCGCTACAGCGCCTCCTGTTAGTGAAGAACAGCAAAGACAGAAGTCTCTTGTGTCTTTTGTAAACCCCTATGAATCATTCATGGGGTACAAGAGGTCAGTTAGGAGGTCCCAGACCCCACATGACCCCCTGTATCGAGCACCTTTGCTTATAACCAGCCTGGAGATCAGAAGGAACTGAAGATCACCTGCAAAAACTTAAACCAGCCCAATCAGAAGGAGAGTTTTGGATAATCTAGCTCCCAGATCGTTTTCAGAAGTGGCTATTCGGCGGCGCTTAACCATCCCTTTCAACTCCTAAGCGTAAAAGCGAGCGGAGGCGAATCCGAGGAAGCGGCGCGAGCGCTCCCAGAATCCTCGGCCGTGCTGTTAAGTAAGTGGCAGAAGATCTATGGAGACAGTGCTGTTAGATTGGCATTGACATCCAGATCAATCGCCCACCTCGCAGGCCTGAGAGGGAGGTGGATTTAAGCACACACACACTCACAGTCCGAGTCAATAGGAGGGCAGAGACACTCACTGATGCAGATGTCGGCGTGAACAGCGCGTTACACTGAAGACGCACCACAACAGGTGTTCAAACACAACAGCACAGCAAACACACACAGCACTGCTTACACAGACTCACAACCTCTACAGCTCCTACAGTCAGAGTCTATCAGATCCACTGACCATACAGGAGCTACAGACTGCAGGTCACCTGATATACTTTATTACTCTGTTCTTCAGGGTACAGATCCACTAGGGGGCAGTAAAACACACACACACACACACACACACACACACACTAGTGAACACATACACTAGGGGGCAGTAAAACACCCACATACTCACACTCTAGTGAACACACACTAGGGGGCAGTGAAACATGCAACCACATACACAAAACATTACTGAACACATGCACTAGGGGGCAGTGCAACACCCATATACACACACACACTACTGAACACACACACTAGGGGGCAGTAAAACACCCACATACACACACACAGTATTGAACACACACACTCTAGGGGGCAGTAAAACACCCACATACACACACACACTAGTGAACACACACACTAGAAGTCAGTGAAACATGCACATACACACACACACACACACTAGTGAACACACACACTAGAGGGGAGTAAAACACCCACATACACACACTCTAGTGAACACACACACTAGGGGGCAGTGCAACACCCACATACACACACTTTAGTGAACACACACACTAGGGGGCAGTGCAACACCCACATACACACCAGTGAACACATACACTAGGGGGCAGTAAAACACCCACATACACACAAACTAGTGAACACACACTAGGGGGCAGTGCAACACACACACACACACACACACTAGTGAACACACACATTAGGGGGCAGTAAAACACCCACATACACACACACATTACTGAACACACGCTCTAGAAGGCAGTGAAACATGCACATACACACACACACACACTAGTGAACACACACACTAGGGGGGAGTAAAACACCCACATACACACACACACACAGTATTGAACACAAACATACTATTGAACACACACTCTAGGGGGCAGTGAAACATGCATATGCACACACACACACACACACACTACTGAACACACACACTAGGGGGCAGTAAAACACCCACATACACACACTCTAGTGAACACACACTAGGGGGCAGTGAAACATGCACACACATACACACACACACATTACTGAACACACACTAAGGGCAGTGAAACACCCACATACACACACACACACACTAGTGAACACACACTCTAGAAGGCAGTGAAACATGCACATGCACACACACATACACACATACACTAGTGAACACATACACTAGGGGGCAGTAAAACACCCACACACACACACACACACTAGTGAACACACACACTAGGGGGCAGTAAAACACCCACACACACACACACACACACACTATTGAACACCCACATACACACACTGTTGAACACACACACTAGGGGGCAGTGAACATCCAATCTCTTTCTCTCCTACATACACACCTCCACCCACTCTCTCCTACACACACACCTCCACCCACTCTCTCTCTCTCTCTCCTACACACACCTCCACCCACTCTCTCTCTCTCACCAACACACACCTCCACCCACTCTCTCTCTCCTACACACACACCTCCACCCACTCTCTCTCTCTCTCTCCTACACACACCTCCACCCACTCTCTCTCTCTCACCAACACACACCTCCACCCACTCTCTCTCTCCTACACACACCTCCACTGCTCTCTCTCTTTCTCTCCTACACACACCTCCACCCTCTCTCTCTCTCTCTCTCTTACACACATCTCCACCCTCTCTCTCTCCTACACACACCTCCACCCTCTCTCTCTCTCTCTTACACACATCTCCACCCTCTCTCTCTCCTACACACACCTCCACCCTCTCTCTCTCTCTCTCTTACACACATCTCCACCCTCTCTCTCTCCTACACACACCTCCACCCTCTCTCTCTCTCTCTCCTACACACATCTCCACCCTCTCTCCTACACACACCTCCACCCACTCTCTCTCCTACACACACCTCCACCCACTCTCTCTCTCTCCTACACACACCTCCACCCACTCTCTCTCCTACACACACCTCCACCCACTCTCTCTCTCCTACACACACCTCCACCCACTCTCTCTCTCTCACTCCTACACACACCTCCACCCACTCTCTCTCTCCTACACACACCTCCACCCACTCTCTCTCTCCTACAAACACACCTCCACCCACTCTCTCTCTCCTACACACACACCTCCACTCTCTCTCTCTCCTACAAACACACCTCCACCCACTCTCTCTCTCCTACACACACCTCCACTGCTCTCTCTCTTTCTCTCCTACACACACCTCCACCCTCTCTCTCTCTCTCTCTTACACACATCTCCACCCTCTCTCTCTCCTACACACACCTCCACCCTCTCTCTCTCTCTCTTACACACATCTCCACCCTCTCTCTCTCCTACACACACCTCCACCCTCTCTCTCTCTCTCTCTTACACACATCTCCACCCTCTCTCTCTCCTACACACACCTCCACCCTCTCTCTCTCTCTCTCCTACACACATCTCCACCCTCTCTCTCTCCTACACACACCTCCACCCACTCTCTCTCCTACACACACCTCCACCCACTCTCTCTCTCTCCTACACACACCTCCACCCACTCTCTCTCCTACACACACCTCCACCCACTCTCTCTCTCCTACACACACCTCCACCCACTCTCTCTCTCTCACTCCTACACACACCTCCACCCACTCTCTCTCTCCTACACACACCTCCACCCACTCTCTCTCTCCTACAAACACACCTCCACCCACTCTCTCTCTCCTACACACACACCTCCACTCTCTCTCTCTCCTACAAACACACCTCCACCCACTCTCTCTCTCTCCTACACACACCTCCACTGCTCTCTCTCTCTCTCCTACACACACCTCCACCCACTCTCTCTCTCTCCTACACACACACCTCCACTCTCTCTCTCTCCTACAAACACACCTCCACCCACTCTCTCTCTCCTACACACACATCTCCACTCTCTCTCTCTCCTACAAACACACCTCCACCCACTCTCTCTCTCTCCTACACACACCTCCACTGCTCTCTCTCTCTCCTACACACACCTCCACCCTCTCTCTCTCCTACACACACCTCCACTGCTCTCTCTCTTTCTCTCCTACACACACCTCCACCTACTCTCTCTCTCTCCTACAAACACACCTCCACTGCTCTCTCTCTATCCTACAAACACACCTCCACTGCTCTCTCTCTCTCCTACAAACACACCTCCACCCACTCTCTCTCTCCTACACACACCTCCACCCACTCTCTCTCTCTCCTACACACACCTCCACTGCTCTCTCTCTCTCTCCTACACACACCTCCACCCACTCTCTCTCTCTCTCTCGGCAGGTTTGTGTAAGCTCCCGTGTGTGTGATCATAATAAGCGATGATCACCTCAGGCCACACGCACAAAAAGCCATGTTAATAATGCAATGGTGCTTTAATCCGTCTGACCCCGCAGTCGATCGCAGCTACACTTAACCTTGCCCGTTTCTCCACGAGGGACTCGGACACAGCCGTACGGTCTCAATGAATAAAACAACCTCAACAAACATCTTCTCAATTCATGATTCCTGGAGCCTTGTACACAAACAAACAAACAAACAAGCCCAGTCCTGTTTTATAAACACGGGACCTCAGACACACCGCGTTACAGAAATGCTGATTTTAATATACTTCACCGCACGACTCGCAGGTACCGACGGCCTCATGACCAGTCATATACACTCCCGGTCAAAATTTCACATTTCAAGCCAAAATGAGTTAAGAAGTTATATTTCTAGAGTTTAACATAATAAAACATTTTATTTCCCATTTTATTGTTAAATTCTAGAAATAATTGTGTATTAAAATGTGTTCAAAACTTTGCGTACAGCTCTAGATGTGGGGTTTTACAAGAAAAGTTTTCATTCATTCATTCATTCATCTTCTACGCCGGTCACCCTAATGAGTTTGGTGGGTCAGAAGGCAGCAAACACCCTGTGTTCACTAGTGTATGTGTGCATGTGGGTGTTTCACTGCTCTCTAGTGTGTGTGTGTGTGTGTGTGTGGGTGTTTCACTGCCCCCTAGTATGTGTGTGTATGTGTGTGTGTGTGTATGGGTGTTTCACTGCCCCTAGAGTGTGTGTGAGTTTTTTACGGCCCCCTAGTTTGTGTTTATTAGTGCGTGTGTGTGTGTCTGTGTGTGTTCACTAGTGTATTTGTATATATGTGGCTGTTTCACTGCCCCCTAGTGTGTTCCCTACTGTGTGTGTATATGTGGGTGTTTCACTGCCCCCTAGTGTGTGTTCCCTAGTGTTTGTGTGTGTGTGTGTGTGTGTTTACTAGTGTGTGTGTGTGTGTATATGTGGGTGTTTCCCTGTCCCCTAGTCTGTGTTTAGTAGTGTGTGTGTGTTCAGTAGTGTGTGTGTATATATGTGGCTGTTTCCTTGTCCCCTAGTTTGTGTGTTCACTAGCGAGCATGTATGTGGGTGTTTCACTGCCCACTAGTCTGTGTTCCCTACTGTGTGTGTGTATGTGGGTGTTTCACTGCCCCCTAGTCTGTGTTCACTACTGTGTGTGTATATGTGGGTGTTTCACTGCCCCCTAGTCTGTGTTCACTAGTGTGTGTGTATATGTGGGTGTTTCACTGCCCCCTAGTGTGTGTTCCCTAGTGTTTGTGTGTGTGTGTGTGTGTGTGTTTACTAGTGTGTGTGTATATATATGTGGGTGTTTCCCTGTCCCCTAGTTTGTGTGTTCACTAGCGAGCATGTATGTGGGTGTTTCACTGCCCCCTAGTCTGTGTTCACTAGTGTGTGTGTGTATATGTGGGTGTTTCACTGCCCCCTAGTCTGTGTTCACTAGTGTGTGTGTGTGTTCACTAGTGTGTGTGTATATATATGTGGGTGTTTCCCTGTCCCCTAGTTTGTGTGTTCACTAGCGAGCGTGTATGTGGGTGTTTCACTGCCCCCTAGTCTGTGTTCACTAGTGTGTGTGTGTTCACTAGTGTGTGTGTAAATATGTGGGTGTTTCCCCGTCCCCTAGTTTGTGTGTTCACTAGTGTGTGTGTATATATATGTGGGTGTTTCCCTGTCCCCTAGTTTGTGTGTTCACTGGCGAGCGTGTATGTGGGTGTTTCACTGCCCCTAGTTTGTGTTCACAAGTGTGTGTGTGTTCACTAGTGTGTGTGTGTGTGTTCACTAGTGTGTGTGTATATATATGTGGGTGTTTCACTGTCCCCTAGTTTGTGTGTTCACTAGCGAGCGTGTATGTGGGTGTTTCACTGCCCCCTAGTCTGTGTTCACTAGTGTGTGTGTATATATGTGGGTTTTCCCCGTCCCCTAGTTTGTGTGTTCACTAGTGTGTGTGTATATATGTGGGTGTTTCCCCGTCCCCTAGTTTGTGTGTTCACTAGCGAGCGTGTATGTGGGTGTTTCACTGCCCCCTAGTCTGTGTTCACTAGTGTGTGTGTGTGTGTTCACTAGTGTGTGTGTATATATGTGGGTGTTTCACTGTCCCCTAGTTTGTGTGTTCACTAGTGTGTGTGTATATATGTGGGTGTTTCACTGTCCCCTAGTTTGTGTGTTCACTAGTGTGTGTGTATGTGGGTGTTTCACTGCAGGGGTGGGTTAATACGGGGTAATGATTTTAAACACCTGGCTGTTAAGTCCTCACACGTGTGTGTCTGACGTTAGTGCCGAGCCTGTTACACCATCACTCTTTCAGGAACGCAGCTCAGTGAACATGAACGAGCTTTCTGGTACATTTACTATGTTCAACTTCTCCAGCCACACACGCCACGAGACTGAAACTGATGAATATGAAATTAGGC
Source organism: Megaleporinus macrocephalus (assembly GCA_021613375.1). Lineage (NCBI taxonomy): Eukaryota > Metazoa > Chordata > Actinopteri > Characiformes > Anostomidae > Megaleporinus > Megaleporinus macrocephalus. Next base: position 4,392,163 of record CM038712.1, read on the forward strand.
CCCGAGAGCGGCAGGACAGGCCAAACGGCCGTGAATGAGGCTAACAGTCCGTGAGCTGGACACTTTTGGAGCGCGCTCCCACATTACTGCCTAATTGATTTGGAGCAGAATGGAGAGCACAATTAAAATTACTAGCAGGCAATTAGCAGGCCGACCCCCCCCACAAGGCCCCAAGGAGACGCTAATGTGGCTAATACAGGCGGCGGGCGAGAAATTAGAGAGGCACGGCCGGGGACACCCACCGAGCACGACTTCTGTTACACACACACATACAAAATCGAGGATCAGGAGAGAAGGAGATTAAAGAAGGGAATGGCAACCCTCCCCCAACCCTCACGATCATACACACGCCTGAACTCCAACCACGGCTCCTTTCTGTCTCCACTGCTGGCTCATCTGTGTGAAGGTGTGTGTTGTGTATCACTCTACTCTCAGTCCCAGCACTGTGTGGAAAACCTGCCAACTAGTACGTACTGTAGTATGTACTGTTTCAACAAACCTCCATCTAGAGCTACGGAGAAACTGAACCCACTAACATCTCATAAACAGCAAGACCACAGCCAGCTCCACTACTGCTTCAGATCTGAGAACATCCACAGCTGTCCATCTGTCCACTGTGAGAAGACACCTCAACACTGTGGGTCTGAATGGATGTGTAGCTGTTCAAGAAGTTCCACACTGAGAAAAGGAGATACAGACATATCAAACTAAGAAGCTGACTGTGGACTGACCACCCAGAGTCCAGAACCTCAACACCACTGGGTGTGTTTGGGGTTATTTTGTTTGGTCTAAGAAACTTTCTATTGTGTATAAATTTTGTGATTAATACAATAATTTCAATGACCCAAAATTCTGGTTCCATAGACCTACATTAGTTTAATATATATATATATATATAAATACAGTAAAGTACATATTGTATATGTAGTAGAGTATGTTATTTCCTCCTCCATATATATATATATATAGGGCGAGTCAAAAGTCTTACTATATATATATATATATATATATATATATATATATATATATATATATATATATATATATATATATATATAGTAAGACTTTTGACTCGCCCTATATATATATATATGGAGGAGGAAATAACATACTCTACTACATATACAATATGTACTTTACTGTATTTATATATATATATATATATATATATATATATATATATATATATATATATATATATATATATATATATATATATACTCTATGGGGTGTGTCTCAAAACCTAGTGAGTGTCTAAGTAGGCTGTCTAGGTAGTGAGTGTGTAAGTATCAGTGTTCTCTCCTCATCTCTCCTCATAAAACAGATTACTGAGACGCTCTAGTTAGAGAGAGACTGCGTCACGGCTTGTTCCCGCCCACTGCAGCACGCCACCGGTGGTTTAGCTGGTTGCTAAGCTACCGATCGCTAGCATAAATGCCAATGTCTGGAGTATAAAAGTGTAAATGGTGAAGGACTCGTTACAGAGTTGATAATAAAATACCGTTTTGTGTGATTATATGACCAGAAACACATTAAAACTCCAGAGAGAATCAAAATAACTCAGATTTTAAAACCACTTCACTGCTCCTAGATTAGCCTGTGCTGCATCATGGGATTGTCTTAGAGGCTGAGGAAGCGTTCGATGCTTCTTTAAAATCAGGTCTAAATAAGGTTTCTCAGTAGACAGTATGTTTAAGGTATGTAAGAATTGGGACAGTCTACATGTTGGGAGCGCATACTATGATGTAAAGTGCTGCCTATGTAGGAGCTCACAAGGTTTTGAGACACACCCTACATCTATATACATATAACATTCTGTGTTTGAACTACAAGAGATATTGCTAATCTGATTGCATCAATCAATTTCTAAGACAAGTCTGGTCTTCTTTGATCTGCTACATGACCACCTTCTCATTGGAAAAACTTGCCCTTGGTTCAATATAGTGGTTTTCAAGATGAAGGCCGTGTTTAGGACATGGCATAAAAGATAGCCCACCTAACCTGTTACTTATCCTTCCATTTTTATAATAAAAGGAGACTTTTGACTCACCCTGTATATATATATATATATATATATATATATATATATATATATATATATATATATATATATATATATATATATATATATACATACACACTGCAGTAAATAAAAACTTAACAGGAGGAGCAAATAACATACTCAACTACATAAACAATATGTATATATATACAGGGTGAGTTAAGTCTTACTATATATATATATATATATATATATATATATATATATATATATATATATATATATATATATATATATATATATATATATATATACAGCCTTGTACAGCAAAAAACATGTGTTTGCAGTTGTGACATAAGAAGCTATAATTACTGTTTTCATATATATATATATATATATATATATATATATATATATATATATATATATATACATATATACATATATATATATATATATATACATACATACACACTGCAGTAAATAAAAACTTAACAGGAGGAGCAAATAACATACTCAACTACATAAACAATATGTATATATATACAGGGTGAGTTAAGTCTTACTATATATATATATATATATATATATATATATATATATATATATATATATATATATATATATACAGCCTTGTACAGCAAAAAACATGTGTTTGCAGTTGTGACATAAGAAGCTATAATTACTGTTTTCATATATATATATATATATATATATATATATATATACATATATACATATATATATATATATATATACACACACTGCAGTAAATAAAAACTTAACAGGAGGAGGAAATAACACTCTACTACATAAACAATATGTATATATATACAGGGTGAGTTAAGTCTTACTATATACATATATATATATATATATATATATATATATATATATATATATATATATATATATATATATATATATATATTTATTTATTTATACAGCCTCGTACAGCAAAAAAACATGTTTGCAGTTGTGACATAAGAAGCTATAATTACTGTTTTCATATATATATATATATATATATATATATATATATATATATATATATATATATATATATATATATACACAGTGAATCTGAAAGAGAGTGATGGAGTTTTTACTTGCAACTCTATTCAAATCAGAATTCACAGCTTCTCATACAGTCATCACAATATTAGACAGCTCTATTGAACACTGCATGTCACCCAGCGCAGCTCTAATCTCTACACTCCTCTCACACCTGCGAGCGGCCGGCCAGGTGGCATTAAGGTGCAGCTGAGGGTGGAATTCATCCTGGCAGAGGTGCTGATCTGAAGTCAGCGAGCTCTAAACTGCCCAGTTTCTCAGGACTGACCACCAGAACACAGCGGCCTGCAGTCTGAAACACGTTCGTTTCGCGAGTCGCGGCTAATTTAAGAGCCAAAAATCAAGAGCTTCCTGCGACGTTCAGCTCCAATTCAAACACGCTCGCATGCAATCCAGCGCCCGCTCAGCTGCGCCGGCCTATATGACGCAACTCTAATGACAAAATACTGCAACGCTGGGCAATTTGCTCCTGCTTTGATTAATGCTTGTAAATTAACCTGCTGTTTTTTTCCCTCTCTCTCTCTTCCTCTCTCATTTTCTCCTCTGAGCGGAGCATCCAAAGCCCCCCAAACCCCCCCACCCGACACAACCAAACACACATACACAACCACTCTGCAAACTGCTACAACAGCAGCAGGCGCGTGCCCAGGAGAGATAACTCAGAGAGAGAGAGAGAGAGAGAGAGAGAGAGAGAGAGAGAGAGAGAGAGAGAGGGAGAGAGAGTTCCTCAGGAACACTGGAACTCTGCCAAGTCTTTCTTCTCCGCCGCTTGCGTTTCACTCCCTCTATCATGTCGGGAGTCCTAATGAAATAAGTCAATAAACAAACACAGCCGCTCCAAACTAGACAAGCACGACGGAACACGCCGAGCAAACAAATAAATAAATAAAAGCCAACAAGCAAACAAGCGAACAAGCTCGGAATTATCGCCGGTGGAAAGATGCTGCTTTTCTTCATCCCAACCTTGGCTCCAGATCAGGAGAGAGGCGCTCCCTGCTTCTCTCTCCTCTCCTTCTCTCCCTTCTTCTCCTCCCTCCCTCACTCACTCTCTTTTCTCCTTCTCTCTCTTACAATCTTCAAACCTTTCAACCTACATCACACCATGAAATAGTATATAGTAGACATGTAGTATAGTTAGTATATAGTACACACTATATATATATATATATATATATATACATATACACACACACACACACACACACACACACACACACACATTTATATATATATACACTCCTAACTGGGTATATATGTGTATAACTATAAAGCAGTGTTGAGAGATGAGTGTAAATAGTAAAGTTGGAGCATATATACAAAACTTACAACCTACATCACACCATGAAATAGTATATAGTAGACATGTAGTATAGATAGTATATAGTACACAGTACAGTATATATATATATATATATATATATACACACACACACACAGACACACACAGACATTTGATCTATATACACTCCTAACTGGGTATATATGTGTATAACTATAAAGCGGTGTTGAGAGACGAGTGTAAATATATAGTACACAGTCAATGTATATATATATCTGTGTGTGTGTGTGTGAGATATACATATATATATTATATATATATATATATATAATATATATATATACACACACACACACACACACACACACACACACAGAAAATCACACCTATGTTTGATATATATACACTCCTAACTGGGTATATATGTGTATAACTTTAAATACATATTGAGAGTGTAAATAGTAAAGTTGAAGCATATATACAAATCTTACAACCTACATCACACCGTGAAATATTATATAGTATATATGAAGGATATTTAGTATATAGTACATATATAGTATATATATATAATGAGTACTCCACACACAGACAGACAGCCACCCACACGTTTGATATATATACATTCCTAACTGGGTATATATGTGTATAACTATAAAGCGGTGTTGAGAGACTAGTGTAAACAGTGAAGTTGGAGCATATATACAGAAATATCTCTAAAACATTTTCCTGCATTTAAATGTAAAAATGAGAATGTCTATTTTTATAAGAGCTATAAAACCACCAAACCTGTTTATCAGAACAAGATCTCAGCATCTACACTATCTTCTTCAGTCCTGTTAGAGAAGCAGCTCATGTGGCTCCTCATGAAGCTGCTGGTCAGAATGTTCAAAGTATGTAAACCTGCATCAGAGCAAATGAGCTCATTTCTAAAAATTATTATTTGAACCTGGCAGCTGCAAACTCTATTCTGGGAAAGTTTCATGATTAATGGACCAATAGAAATGCTCCAAAATCACTGGGAGTAAAACCTTGTGGTACTGAAAATTAAAAAGGCTACTATTTTGCAAACACTTGTTTTCACTGGACGATTATATACATTGTTATTTTTATATTTAAATACAGTAAAATGTTGGTTTTAGAGATATTTTTGTACGTAGGCTCCAACTTCACTATTTTACTAACTCATCTTTAAAAACATTCAGATCGAAATGTCTTTATAATTATCATCCAAACTTTTGACTGGAAGTGTTTGTGTGTACATTTTTATCAATTTTTTTATTGTTCTAAATCATTTGAACAATAGACCAATCAAAATGCCCCAAAACAGCTTGCTAGTTTATATAGATAGATATAGTTAGATATAGTTTATATATAATAATCTTCATAATTATTATCCAAACTTTTGACTGATTTTATGTGTGTGTGTACATTTTTATCCTTTTTTTTTCTTTTTCCAAATCATTTGAACAATAGACCAATCAAAAAGCCAATAGTTGCCAAAACAGCTTGCTAGTTTATTTAGATATAGTTAGATATAGTTTATATAGATAAAACTATTGTCTTCGCTAAAGAACAATGCAACAGGCAAATGGGCCACGTCATGATGCGCATTAATGTTTATATGAAAATAAATAATAAATAAAAATAAATCATTAAATAAAATCAGTTTAAGGCAATTTCTTTTCCTCTACAACTGTCAGGTGGTCAGAACAATGAACCATAAGCTGTGTACTGTACAATTATTCATATTATTTATAAAGACACTAAATAATATTAAACTTTTAAAATGACAACATCTTTACATATAATCAGTTAACTTAAACACTTCTGTGCGTAAATTCTAATAGCCTAAATTGGTCATGCAGCCGCCAACAAAGGACTTTTAAGCTGGAAAGAAAGAGCAAGAAGGGTCTGCAAAATAAAGAAGTTTCCGTCCACAAATATTGAAAAATATGTTTTTGAGCCACAGTTTCACTGGTTTTAGGTCAGACTGTGAGACCAGTTAAACCATGAAATTAGATATTTTTAATAGCTACTTTTATATATTTAAGTACAAATATGAGCTAAAGGTTAATATAGCCATCCATGTGTGTTTTCAGTTATATTATATTATATTATATTATATTATATTATATTATATTATATTATATTATATTATATTAATAGCAGTTTGTGGTGTTTGTTTAAAATTAAAGTATTATAAAAATTGGAAAGAAATATCCATTTGAATAGAATTGTGTGGATATAAGATTACATATTATATTTTTTTTATAGTAAGATTTGTCCCTAAAAACCTAAATTAAACTATTACAACTAATAAGAACAATGAGAATACATAACTACAAAAAAGTAAATAGTTTTAACAATACAATAATACATATATAGCTGTTACATATAAACAACATATACATATATACAAATAAAGAGCAATACACACACACACACACACACACACACACACACACATATATATATATATACACACAGACAGACCACCACACCCACACGTTATATATACATTCCTAACTGGGTATATATGTGTATAACCATAAAGCGGTGTTAAGAAACGAGTGTAAATAGTAAAGTTGGAGCATATATACAGAAGTATCTCTAAAATAAACATTTGAGTGTATTTAAATGTAAAAATGAGAATGTATATTTTTATAAGAGCTATAAAACCACCAAACCTGTTTATCAGAACAAGATCTCAGCATCTACACTATCTTCTTCAGTCCTGTTAGAGAAGCAGCTCATGTGGCTCCTCATGAAGCTGCTGGTCAGAATGTTCAAAGTATGTAAACCTGCATCAGAGCAAATGAGCTCATTTCATTTCTGGGAACGTTTCATGATGAATAGACTAATAGAAATGATCCAAAATCACTAGGAGTAAAACCTTGTAGTATTTAAAATTAAATAGGTTACTATTTTGTAAACACTTGTTTTTCATTGGACGATTGCATTGAAAGTAAAGACCGTTAATGGCCTCTCCTGTAAAGTTACCCTTCTGATAAAAAAAAAAAAAAAACATTACCTGATTTTTTACTGGACAGCAATGAGATACATATATATCTGATAATTTTTGTTTTCTCTGACGAGTTTGTTAATGTCTCTGAAATATAACACTGGAAGGAAATTCTCATATCTCTCTCTCTCTCTCTCTCTCTCTCTCTCTCTCTCTCTCTCTCTCTTTCTCTCTCTCTCTCATAATTAAACTTGGGGGGCGGTCTGCGTTTGATTGGCAAAACTTTATCTGGCTCCCTGAGGGACGTTCAGCCACTGTAAATGATTTATCGGTTTAAAAAAACGCGTCCTGCGATGCATCTGCGGGCGACGGCCCCAGGGCAGGTATTGAATGACCTCGGCAGACGGACCCTCGCTTTGCCCTTGTCTGAGCGACGGCCTGCAGAATTCTACTTCAGACACAAGTTCTGCACTTTTAAAGTTTGACCATGAAATTTAAACTCCAGCAGGTCAGCATAGCAGACTTCAACGAGGACATCAATGAGGTCACCAATGAGGTCATCGATGAGGTCATCAATGAGGTCCTCCACATCACTGATAACCTCTGTATACAGGTTTTAGCTTTGACAGATGTTGCACTGAAAGTCAAACTAATGTAAAAAAAGCCTTTCTGACAGACTGTGATACACTACAGGAAGCGTAGGGGGCGACGGTGGTTCTGACAGACTGTGATACACTACAGGAAGCGTAGGGGGCGACGGTCATTCTGACAGACTGTGATACACTACAGGAAGCGTAGGGGGCGACGGTGGTTCTGACAGACTGTGATACACTACAGGAAGCGTAGGGGGCGACGGTCGTTCTGACAGACTGTGATACACTACAGGAAGCGTAGGGGGCGACGGTCGTTCTGACAGACTGTGATACACTACAGGAAGCGTAGGGGGCGACGGTCGTTCTGACAGACTGTGATACACTACAGGAAGCGTAGGGGGCGACGGTGGTTCTGACAGACTGTAATACACTACAGGAAGCGTAGGGGGCGACGGTCGTTCTGACAGACTGTAATACACTACAGGAAGCGTAGGGGGCGACGGTCGTTCTGAGAGACTGTAATACACTACAGGAAGCGTAGGGGGCGACGGTCGTTCTGACAGACTGTGATACACTACAGGAAGCGTAGGGGGCGACGGTCGTTCTGACAGACTGTGATACACTACAGGAAGCGTAGGGGGCGACGGTCGTTCTTACAGACTGTAATACACTACAGGAAGCGTAGGGGGCGACGGTCGTTCTGACAGACTGTAATACACTACAGGAAGCGTAGGGGGCGACGGTCGTTTTGACAGACTGTAATACACTACAGGAAGCATAGGGGGCGACGGTCGTTCTGACAGACTGTAATACACTACAGGAAGCGTAGGGGGCGACGGTCATTCTGACAGACTGTAATACACTAAAGGAAGCGTAGGGGGCGACGGTCGTTCTGACAGACTGTAATACACTACAGGAAGCGTAGGGGGCGACGGTCGTTCTGACAGACTGTAATACACTACAGGAAGCATAGGGGGCGACGGTCGTTCTGACAGACTGTGATACACTACAGGAAGCATAGGGGGCGACGGTCGTTCTGACAGACTGTAATCCACTACAGGAAGCATAGGGGGCGACAGTCACTCTGACAGACTGTAATACACTACAGGAAGCGTAGGGGGCGACGGTCACTCTGACAGACTGTAATATACTACAGGAAGCGTAGGGGGCGACGGTCGTTCTGACAGACTGTAATACACTACAGGAAGCGTAGGGGGCGACGGTCACTCTGACAGACTGTAATACACTACAGGAAGCGTAGGGGGCGACGGTCACTCTGACAGACTGTAATATACTACAGGAAGCGTAGGGGGCGACGGTGGTTCTGACAGACCATAATACACTACAGGAAGCGTAGGGGGCGACGGTGGTTCTGACAGACCATAATACACTACAGGAAGCGTAGGGGGCGACGGTCACTCTGACAGACTGTAATATACTACAGGAAGTGTAGGGGGCGACGGTGGTTCTGACAGACCATAATACACTACAGGAAGCGTAGGGGGCGACAGTCATATGCACTACATTTCAGACTCACCCAGCTTTAGCTTCAGAGCAGCCAGTGGTCCTCCATGGAACCTTAGCAGCAGCAGATCATGGACTTCCAGACCCTCAGCATGCTGGGACCCGGGCGAATGGGCCCACTCGACATCTTCCAATCCGCCGGACACCTTCATGTGACGACCCAGCTGCAGACTGGCACCGGTCTGCCCCTGACCACCTTCTTCCTCGCTCACCAGCCGCACTGGGAGAGGTGAAAGGCCCAAATCGAAACACTGCAACTCGCCCTGACCCCCAGCCACCACCACCAGCCCTCCAGAAGGGTGCCAGGCCAGCAGCGAGGGGGGCATGGGGCAAACAGCCTGTACAGAAACCCCAGTCTCGGGGTGCACCAGCACCACAGAGCTGTCCCGTAAGCCCAGCAGTAGCCAGCGCTCGCTCGGGTCACGGCACCAGGACACTGGGGAGGAGGGGAGGGGCAGGACCGCAGCCGAGAGCCGCAGGAGCCGCCCGCGAGCACATTCATACACACAGGCCTGAATCACAGGGGGACGGGCCTCCTCGTGCAGCTCTGCCGTGGAGTCATGGGCCTCCTCGCGCAGCTCAATAGTAAAGATGTGGTAAGGCTGGGTCAGGCTGTAGCAGCAGTCCAGAAGATCGCCGTCCGTGCGCAGGGAGCTCAGGACCTGCAGATGTTTACAAAGAAAACGAGTGCACACACTAATGATGTTATTTGCATTATTAATAATTGCATTAATAAGTTATTTGACTCTGAATTTGTGTCTTGCTTTGCACCTATTGGAATAGAACTTAATACATGTTTATGTAGGTTTATGATGAGCTTATGATGGTGCCATATGTACTGAAACGTTTGAAATGCTTTAGATTTAAATTATTTTAGATTTAAAGGCGAATGCATCAGATTTTTTTATACATTATGTCTGTAATTCAGTAATTCAGAGCTTTCTATGGAACTATTTTGCCTTATAACGCCCTCTACTACCATTTAGCCTGAGCATTCACTTTAAATCACTCCGAATGTCATTCTCAATGATATATTTATGCAGAAAATTTTAAAATTTTGTTGCATTCCTCTTGAAAAACAACATGAAGAAGGCAACGTGGGCCTAAACTTCGCACATGTCGGCTTAAACCTTCAATCAGGAAGCAAAGCGGACCTGGCCGGCCAGTTCTTTGGTCAGCCACAGCAACAAAACTCCAAAACTGCACCCACAACAGCACACACACTGTGTGTTCGCGCTCTGAGCCAGCGGTGGGCTTCATTTGGCCGCGGTGCCGGATCCTGTTGGGGGGCTTTATGAACGCTTGTGAAAGTGAATATTCAGCATCCTACACTCATCCCAATCCAAACACGGGCCAAGCGGCACCGGCAAAGATATCACGGCTACAACGCTGCACGCTCTGCAAATTTGTTTGCCGATTTAACCATGGCGTGCGCGCACACACACACACACACACACACACACACACACACACACAAGAACTCACAAGCGCACACGTGGCTTAAAAAGTGCTTTAAAAAGTGGGGAAGTGTTCAGGGTTTTGGGTTTGTCCATAGCCAAGCATGTGCTTCATTCTGTGTACAAACAGAGAGAAAGAGGGAGACAGAAAGGGGTGGGTGATGGGGGGGGGGGGATTTGGGGGGCGGGCGGTGGATGTGTTTTGGCACGGCAGCGTGGCGTGTTCGGCTGTGCCAGCAGCAGCGGCAGCATTAAGCAGGTTGCCTACAGTCTCTGTGTGGAAGCAGAGGATGAGGGCTCCATTTTTTCCGCTCTTTTTTAGCCCTAATCCCCCCAGGCTGCCTCCCGCAGCTCCCCAGGGGGGCGAGGGTGGGGGGGTGTTTGGGAGGGCGGATGGGCGAGGGAGGGTGGAGGATTTCCGGAAAAGAGCCAGTGTGCCGCAGAGCTGTGGCCTGCTGAGGCACACCTGCCCCAACCGCAGGCCTCCGAAACAGCCTAACCACAGCTGGGCTGGGCCGCACGACCAATACCCCACTGACCGGGACAGCACTGCCCTCGCTGACACCACCACAGCGCTCACAGCCCGCTGAGCACAACGCCGCAGCTGATATTACAGAGGCTGCTCAGGCTGGCACCAACCCACAATAACAAAGCTACTATTACACAGTTACGTAGGTATATACACCACAGCTAGGCCACTGAGCCCACAGGCCCGGATAGCACCGCGGCCTCGCTAACACCTCCCCACTCCCCACAGCCTGCTCCCCACTAGCCCAGAACAATATTCAAACATCTGAGTTAATACTACAGATAACAAGCCAGCGCTAGCACAGCCCCAACACAGCTCAGCGAATTCAGCACAGTTACCCAAACAAAGGAGTGCTGGCACCACGTAGCTAAGCTAATATTTGCTCACATGCTTCTACTGTGTGTACGAAGCTTCGCAGCTCCACAAAGATTTACACAAATTAGTAAGAACTACACAAATAATATATATATATATATATATATATATATATATATATATATATATATATATATATATATATATATATATTCAGCTCAACTACCACAACAAACACCCACTGGTAACAAACAGATAACTACACACACCCAAACAAACTCATATGCTAACAGTGCATTAGCTAAAACTAGGTTTTGATGCTGGTTTAGATAATCAAGTTGATATTCTTACAGGTTTAAACTAGTTTCGGTGCTGGTTTAGCTGGTCAAGTTGATTTGTTAACAGGTTTAAACTGGTTCTGGTGCTTGTTTAGCTGGTCAAGGTGATATGCTAACAGGTTTAAACTGGTTCTGGTGCTGGTTTAGCTGGTCAAGTTGATTTGTTAACAGGTTTAAACTAGTTTCGGTGCTGGTTTAGCTGGTCAAGTTGATTTGTTAACAGGTTTAAACTGGTTCTGGTGCTTGTTTAGCTGGTCAAGGTGATATGCTAACAGGTTTAAACTGGTTCTGGTGCTGGTTTAGCTGGTCAAGTTGATATGCAAACAGGTTTACATAGGTTTTGGTGCTGGTTTAGCTGGTCATGTTGATATGCTAACAGGTTTAAACTGGTTCTGGTGCTGGTTTAGCTGGTCAAGTTGATATGCAAACAGGTTTACATAGGTTTTGGTGCTGGTTTAGCTGGTCATGTTGATATGCTAACAGGTTTAAACTGGTTCTGGTGCTGGTTTAGCTGGTCAAGTTGATATGCAAACAGGTTTAAACTGGTTTTGGTGCTGGTTTAGCCAGGCAATCCCCCCAAGTCGATATACTCACAGCATTTGCTGACCCTGCTGAAATAACTCAGATTAGCATTAATCCCATAATGGTTCAAACTGGTTTCAGCACTATTTTAGCTGGTCAAGGTGATATGTTAACAGGTTTAAACTGGTTTTGGTGCTGATTTAGCTGGTCAAGTTGATATGTTAACAGGTTTAAACTGTTTTTTTGGTGCTGATTTAGCTGGTCAAGTTCATATGCTAACAGGTTTAAACTGGTTTTGGTGCTGATTTAGCTGGTCAAGTTTAAATGCTAATAGGTTTAAACTTGTTTCAGTGCTGGTTTAGCTGGTTACTTTGATATGTTAAGAGGTTTAAACTGGTTTCGGTGCTGGTTTAGCTAATCAAGGTGATATGCTAACAGGTTTACACTGGTTTCGGTGCTGGTGTAGCTAGTAATGTTAATATGCTAACAAGTCTAAACTGGTTTTGGTGCTGGTTTAGCCGGGCAAACCCCCCCGCCAAGTCGATATACTAACAGCCTCTTTGCTGACCCTGCTGAAACAACTCAGATTAGCATGAATCCCATAATGGTTCAAACTGGTTTTAGCACTAGTTTAGCTGGTCAAGGTGATATGTTAACAGGTTTAAACTGGTTTTGGTGCTGATTTAGCTGGTCATGTTGACGTGCTAATTAAACAGGCTATAAATTATATATTATATAAATATATTATATTCTCTATAATTTTACATCAATGGAACCAGAATTATTTTCAAGTGGATTTTGGAGCATTTCTATTGTTCCATTCATTATGAAATTTACATGTAATGTAAACAACAGCTACCGTGTTAAAACAATGTAGAAAAAAAATTAAATAAAATCACATATGTGGTGGTTCTAGGTAGGTACGTCACAGAAATAGCAAATTCTAAACATCTTAGCTTTCAAATAGTAACATTTAAAAAACAATTGAAAACGTTTACTTTAAATTCTTATAAAAAATTTTTAAATAAATTCTAAAAATCCTTTAAGTCATTTATCCTTTTACACATATTTGTAAACATAATTAAGCACATAATTAAACTCGATTAATCGTCAACATGACTGCTAGATTTATAATGTACTCGTCAGTGACAGCCCTAAAGGTGATGCACACGCTCGTTCTTTTCAAGTAAAAGGGAAAGAAATTTGGAATTCTGACAAAGTCGTTTGCCGTGATGTCACTGAAACAAACAAACAAGTCAACAATGGGAGCTGCTGAGTGGACGGGCTGGTCTGAGAGCTTTTCCATAAAGAGATTTAACGTCTTCACAGCCTCCTGAAATCCCACAGCTGCCGCTGAAACAATGACAGATTCAATTTCACAAAGACAAACGGCATCTCTGGGGTGGTTGGGGGGGGGGGGGGGGGCGAGCAAGAGTGCGAGCAAAAGAGAGAGAGAGAGGTAACCGTGGCAAATAGGTCTGTGCTAGTTATTGGTTTCGGTGACTGGTCAAAACTATTCTTCTCTTGTCTTCTCTCCTCTTCCCCGGACTTTCTTTTGCAGCTTGAAAGATAAACCGGGCCAAGTCCAGCTGAGCGGCGGCCCTTGTTCACAGCGGTGGCCCTTTTTGAGCCAATTTTCCAGTTCAGAGAGCAGAGAGAGAGAGAGACAGAGAGAGAGAGAGTGGGAAGGAAAGGGGGAAGAGAGAGAGAGAGTGTGTGTGAAGGAGAGAGATGATGATGAGGGCAGAATGGAAGGTTCTGCAGCAGCAGCTTCGGCCCAGACTGGAGCCAGAGAGTGTGAACTACACAGATACTTGTCGGTCTGCCGTGGCGTGAAATCCAGCCGCTGTCAGCCGTTCCGCTGGGGGTCAGCCACCCCACCGGACCCCCGCTCTCCGGCTCGTGATGAATATTTCCATGGTCCGAACACAGGGGTCCGGGTGGAAAGCATCTAAAAGTTCTACACGTTCAGAGATCCTTTTATGGAAAAATCGGGTTTACAAAATAATTCAGCACGGCATGTGTAGCCAATCAGATCAGGACATGAGTTTGCTTTACAAAGCTTTGTACGGGCACATCCAGGTTTTGTTGATTTTCAAAATTAAAACGTAAATGTAGTGTGCTTTGGAGAACTCTGGGCCTAAATCATCACACACATGCCTCAACCTGCTAACTCTGGGCCTAAATCATCAATCACAGGCCTCAACCTGCTAACGCCAGGCCTAAATCATCAAACACATACCTAATTCTGTTAACTCGGGGTATAAATCCTCAAACACAGGCCTCAACCTGCTGTCTCCAGGCCTACATAATCACACACATGCCTCAACCTGCTAACTCCAGGCCCAAATCATCACATACAGGTCTCAGCCTGCTAACTCCAGGCCCAAATCATCACATACAGGCCTAAACCTGCTAAGCCCAAGCCTAAATCATCACACACAGGCCTAAACCTGCTAACTCCAAGCCTAAATAATCATGCACATGCCTCATACTACTAACTCCAGGCCTAAATCATCTCAAACATGCTTCATACTACTAATTCTGGGCCTAAATCATCATACACAAGCGTCAACCTGCTAACTCCAGGCCTAAATAATCACACAAAGGCCTCATACTTCTAACTCCAGGTCTAAATCATCACACATAGGCCTCATACTACTAACTCCAGGCCTAAATAATCTCAAACATGCCTCATACTACTAACTCTGGGCCTAAATCATCACACACAAGCGTCAACCTGCTAACTCCAGGCCTAAATCATCACACACAGGCCTTAACCTGCTAACTCCAGGCCTAAATCATCACACACAGCCCTCAACCAGCTAACTCCAGGCCTAAATCATCAGACACAGGCGTCAACCTGCTAACTCCAGGCCTAAATAATCACACACAGGCCTCATACCACTAACTCTGGGCCTAAATCATCTCAAACATGCCCCAACTTGCTAACTCCAGGCCTAAATCATCACACACAGGCTTCAAATAGACGTGTTCCTGTTTTTTTTCACACTGTAGAACACAAAAAAACGACTAGGGTCAGAATTCAGGCTTTAGACACACATCGTCAGACCACACAATCAAATTTGTTAGAGATCACTAAACAACTCCACATAGTGTGATGATTTAGGTCTGTGTTAGCATAGCGCTAACAGATATATATTATTTTAGTGCTAAAGAAGTTCATCGGCTGATCATTTGTTTGGTTAAGAACGTACAAGAATTATCTCACACATGCCTCAACTTGCTAACTCCAGGCATAAATCATCACACACATGCCTCATACCACTAACTCTGGGCCTAAATCATCACACACAAGCCTTAACCTGCTAAGTCCAGGCCTAAATAATCACACACAGGCTTCAACCTACTAACTCCAGGCATAAATCATCACACGCATGCCTCATACCACTAACTCTGGGCCTAAATCATCACACACAAGCCTTAACCTGCTAACTCCAGGCCTAAATCATCACACACAGGCTTCAACCTGCTAACTCCAGGCCTAAATCATCACACACATGCCTCATACCACTAACTCTGGGCCTAAATCATCACGCACATACCTAAACCTGCTAACTCCAGGCCTAAATCATCACACACAGGCCTCAACCTGCTAACTCCAGGCCTAAATCATCACAGACAGGCCTGAACCTGCTAACTCCAGGCCTAAATCATCACGCACAGGCCTAAACCTGCTAATTCCAGGCCTAAATCATCACACACAGGCCTCAAATAGACTTGTTCCTGGGTTTTTTTTCACACTGTAGAACACAAAAAACGACTAGGGTCGGAATTCAGGCTTCAGAGTGTGTCAGACACCACAATAAAATCTGTTAGAGATCACTAAACGACTCCACACAGTGTGATGATTTAGGTCCACGTTAGCATAGCGCTAACAGATATATATTATTTTAGTGCTAAAGAAGTTCAGCGGCTGATCATTTGTTTGGTTAAGAAGCGTGTTTCCCGAGAGATAAACAGTTTCGCTAAAGGAAAAACAACAACAGCAAATCTTACGGTTAGCGCGGAAACAGCCTTCCCCCAGCGCGGCGGCTCGGCTCGGAAATAAAACCCACATCCGCCGCTGCTTTCCATTTAAATGATCAAATTTCAGGAACTGGGGAAATGATTAAAAATGTTAAATGTTTGCATAAATAAGTGTGCGAGCACGTGTGTGTGTGTGTGTGTGTGTGTTTTCCTTGTGCGTCTCCTGGCAGTGCTTATCTTAGAGGGGTAGGAATTAAGACCACATAAGGAAAGAAAGCGCCCTTCTAAATGCTGGAGACTAAGTAGAAAATTGGCTTAGCATGCAGATAGCAAAGTTAACAAAAGGAACATATATATGAGCTTGAAGTGATTGAAGTGTGCGAGCGTGCGCGTGCGCGCCCGTGTGTGTGCGAGATGCGTGCGCGTTTGATTTGCCGCACGGCTCCCCGCATAAAACTGCTAGCTTGATTTCACACTCCGGATCCAAAAATGACAACAAACACTTTAATTAGAAATGATGCAGACCAGAAACGCTTTAATGTTCTTTAACGGGAGGAGGAGGAGGGGGAAGGGGGGAAAACGAGGGTGAGAGAGAGAGAGAGAGAGAGAAAGAGGGAGAGGGAGGGAAAGAAAAAAAAATAAGGGAAGAAAATTCAAGCTAGGTGAAGGCCGGAGATAAATACGGAGCGCGTTCCAAAACGGAGCGCGCTGCAATGCGTTTGTTGGGTTTAGCCGTTTCCCTGCTGTTTGTTTTTCCTCGTTTGTGATTGGCTACGCTCATGTCCCGCTCCTCTCTCTTCGTGGGGGGTTTGAGGGGGTTGCATGGGCTCTGAAAGCCAAGACTCGCTAATTTCGAAGCAAAGCAACGCTAACAACTGGACCGAAGCCAGGGCAGCAGATAAGAGCCGTACCAAAACAGATACCTGCCCACTGTATCAGAGGCCCCCCCACCACTGTAGCTCCGTCTTGCTAGCACAGAGTTCGGGGGCGAGCATCTTCCAGCCAGTGGTCACTTATGGGCCAAAAAGCTGCTCTGTTGTGGCTACTTTTGACCCTTAACCAACCTAAAAACCTAAATCAGGATATCTGTGGTGGTCCTGTGATGACTGGGGCAGAGGGGTGCTGATGAAGGATTACAGCAGTTAAATCAGTCATCGGTACAGATTATCAAACACAGGCCTTAAGCTGTCACACACACGCCTCAAACCGCTACCTCCAGGTCTAAATCATCAAACATGGGCCTCAAATCACAAACTCCAGGTCTAAATCATCATACACGGGCCTCAAATCACAAACTCCAGGTCTAAATCATCATACACTGGCCTCTAATCACAAACTCCAAGTCTAAATCATCATACATGGGCCTCAAATCACAAACTCCAGGTCTAAATCATCATACATGGGCCTCAAATCACAAACTCCAGGTCTAAATCATCATACACGGGCCTCAAATCACAAACTCCAGGTCTAAATCATCATACATGGGCCTCAAATCACAAACTCCAGGTCTAAATCATCATACATGGGCCTCAAATCACAAACTCCAAGTCTAAGTCATCATACATGGGCCTCAAATCACAAACTCCAGGTCTAAATCATCATACACGGGCCTCAAATCACAAACTCCAGGTCTAAATCATCATACACGGGCCTCAAATCACAAACTCCAGGTCGAAATCATCATACACTGGCCTCTAATCACAAACTCCAGGTCTAAATAATCATACACGGGCCTCAAATCACAAACTCCAGGTCTAAATCATCATACATGGGCCTCAAATCACAAACTCCTTGTCTAAATCATCATACATGGGCCTCAAATCACAAACTCCAGGTCTAAATCATCATACACGGGCCTCAAATCACAAACTCCAGGTCGAAATCATCATACACTGGCCTCTAATCACAAACTCCAGGTCTAAATAATCATACACGGGCCTCAAATCACAAACTCCAGGTCTAAATCATCATACATGGGCCTCAAATCACAAACTCCTTGTCTAAATCATCATACATGGGCCTCAAATCACAAACTCCAGGTCTAAATCATCATACACGGGCCTCAAATCACAAACTCCAGGTCGAAATCATCATACACTGGCCTCTAATCACAAACTCCAGGTCTAAATAATCATACACGGGCCTCAAATCACAAACTCCAGGTCTAAATCATCATACATGGGCCTCAAATCACAAACTCCTTGTCTAAACCATCACACACAGGCCTCAACCTGCTAACTGTAGGCCTAAACCATCACACACAGACCTCAACCAGCTAACTATAGGCCTAAATCATCACACACAGGCCTCAACCTGCTAACTGTAGGCCTAAACCATCACACACAGACCTCAACCAGCTAACTATAGGCCTAAACCATCACACACAGGCCTCAACCTGCTAACTGTAGGCCTAAACCATCACACACAGACCTCAACCAGCTAACTATAGGCCTAAATCATCACACACAGGCCTCAACCAGCTAACTGTAGGCCTAAACCATCACACACAGGCCTCAACCTGCTAACTGTAGGCCTAAACCATCACACATAGACCTCAACCAGCTAACTATAGGCCTAAACCATCACACATAGACCTCAACCAGCTAACTACAGGCCTAAATCATCACACACAGGCCTGAAACTGATAACTCCAGGCCTAAATTATCACACACAGACCTCAACCTGCTAACTCAAGACCTAAATACCTTCTTATTACAGTCTTCAGGAAACCGACGTTCAGTATCTGATCTTTGAAGCTCTGTAGATGGGTGGAAAAACTGTAGAAGGTTCTCCTCAGGTAGATCCCTGGATGCCACCGCAAGCCTTCAGGAACCCAGAGATCACGACCCCGATTGTCTTCTCTGAGGCGTCTATGCTGTTAGTATCATTATCACATGTTCAGTGACCTCAAGCTTACAGCTACACCTCCTTTCAGACCCCATAGCGTTGAGGCGTCCTCTCACAGTGGAAGGATGGTCAGATGCAGGAGCCGAGCTTGACGTTCTCCTCTCCCTCAAAACCATAAGTGCTGTTTATGTTTATGTGTTATGAGAGGACAGGGTTGGCGGGTCTACCAGGTGTTCCAGGTGGTTGTTAGGAATCTTTTTTTCTCTGTAGCTCTCAGGCCCAGATTTGGAAGAACTCTTGTTTTGATGTTAACTATTCGTTCTATCTTCTTGCACTTGAAGGCTGGAAAGTGAATCATTTAGAGGCGGGAAACTGCAGGTGGGGCTCAAATTAGACAGCGAGCATAACAATAACGGAAGACTCGGCAACGGGCTGGGATTTCTGGTCCGTCACGGCAACCATCAAGTGCCTACAGCCCTGATCACTCAAGCATCGCAGGAACATCATTATAACCGTCTACATTATTTAGGAGGTCATGTCCTATTTATCAATAGACCACCAAGTTTACGTACGTCTTGGAATACGGAATTCTCTCTCTCTCTCTCTCTCTCTCTCTCTCTCTCTCTCTCTGTGAGACAACACTGGTATTTACTCAGCGAGCACCCTGCGGGGGTATGTGTTGATGTAATAACAATGAGCCGCTCATTGTATGTATATATGTATATAATATCATTGATATTTGTATAATGTATGTATGATGCCGGTCAGCGAGTGAGGGGCCGCGTGTGGAATGATGACCGTGTGTGTTTACCGTCAGCCCCGAGCCGTCCGAGCAGCCCAGCAGTACCAGATTGGCCCGCTCCGTGGCACTGGGGACGGGCGACCAAGGCCAGACTTCCTCACGCCCACCGGGCCACCAGCACACGCCCACGTCCTGCGCCCGGCTCAGCGCCACGCGCCGTCCGGTCCGGCGCCCTCCTCCTCCTCCTCCGCCCGCCAGCTCCACCGCCGAGACCTGGGCACACAGAGGGGGTGAAACGGAGCGGAACGGAAGCGGCGTTCATTCATAACACATCGCCAGCATAAGACATTAGCCGTCTTCCCCGAGCAGCTCCCCGGTTCGGGGCTATTTTCCCCGTTTGCCGCATGTTGTTGTTGTTGTTGTTGTTTCTGGCTGGAGGTTGTAGATTTAACTTAAAGGGGATGCCGTTCCATTATTAATTTGGGGAGCTTTGTTGTGGCGCGGTTGCGAGGATGTTTGGGGGTGAAGGTTCGCGCGCTCTGTGGGCTAAAGTGCTAATGAGATCTCCAGGTGCTAGCGCGCGGCTAAATTCAAGCTCGCGGCCTGTAGCCTGTATTCATAAAGAGCCTCATGTTTAGAAATGCCGGCGCGGGATCGCGCTTCCCGTGGTCTGCACACATAGCGGTCACTTCGCGTTACAAGAGCAGACAGTAGAGCGGCTAACTCGCTTCGTCCTGTGGTTCTGAAGTCCAGCAAGATGTGGAGAGCAATGCTCTAGAACATTCAATAAGCAAAGTGAACCAGTGTTAATGGAGAAGTACATTATATGACAGGAACCTGGGAAGTAAGGCACGCCCATAAATTTGGGGGGCGGGACTTTTGAAGCAGTATGTTTACTTTGCCGTTGAGTTTAAATATCAACAATCGTTCTCCAGAATCACAGACTGCACCTTTAATAAACTACAAAAGCAGCCAGTAGAGCGGCTAACATGCTTCGTCCTGTGGTTTCGAAGTCCAGCAAGATGTGGAGAGCAATGCTCTAGAACATTCAATAAGCAAAGTGAACCAGTGCTAATGGAGAAGTACTCTCTATGACAGGAACCTCCCCCAGTATCCTGGAGTTTAGTGGAGTTGAGTCTTAAATCTAGGAACTGTAGCGCCAGTTTGCCAATCGGTAACCAAGCTAACATTAGCTAACATTAGTTACTAAACAAGCCTAGTGTCATTTGCACTGGGAAGGAAGGCACGCCCATAAATTTGGGGGGCGGGACTTTTGAAGCAGTATGTTTACTTTGCCGTTGAGTTTCAATATCAACAATCGTTCTCCAGAATCACAGACTGCACCTTTAATGAAGTACAAAAGCAGCCAGTAGATCGGTTAGGTGTTAGGTGCTTCCTCCTGTGGTTCTGAAGTCCAGCAAGATGTGGAGAGCAATGCTCTAGAACATTCAATAAGCAAAGTGAACCAGTGTTAATGGAGAAGTACTCTCTATGACAGGAACCTCCCCCAGTATCCTGGAGTTTAGTGGAGTTGAGTCTTAAGTGTAGAAAGTTGTAGCGTCACATTAGCGAACATTAGCTAACATTAGTTACTAAACAAGCCTAGTGTCATTTGCAGTTGGAGTGTGTGTTCAAATATCAACAATCATTTTCCAGAATCGCAGACTGCACCTTTAATGGACAGTGCTATTAATAACCTTTCTGTGATTATAAGGTGTAAATCAAATGTAGAACAAAACAACATTAGTAACTCTAGACTTCAGGGCTGGAATCATTCTTTGCACTGGGAAGGCACGCCCATGAATGTGGGGGGTGGAGCTTCTGAAGCAGTATACTATGCTGTTGAGTTTAAATAATAACAATTGTTCTCCAGAATCGCAGACTGCACCTTTAAAAAACAGTGCTACTAAAATTTTTCTATGGTTATGGAATGTAAATCAAATATAAAGCTAAAACAACAACGGTAACTCTGGACATCAGGGTGGAAACTCTGTTTCTCAAGAGTTAATTTAGCTTGGTAGCTAATAGGTTCAACAGAATCATCTGCACAGATAACGCTCACTACAAAAGCAGCCAGTAGATACCAGCTAACGTGCTGCTTCCTGTGGTCCAGGAAGATATGGAGGGCAATGCTCTACAATGTTTAACAGGCACAAGGAACCAGTGTTAATGGGGAAGGACATTCTATGGTAGGAACCTCCCCCAGTATCCTGGAGTTTAGTTCCAACCTGCAAATGTAGAAACTGTAGCACCAGTTTGCCAAACAACAACCTAGCTAACATTAGCTAACATTAGTTACTAAAGAACACGCCCAGTGTCATTTGCACTGGGAAAGTGTGCCCATGAATGTGGGGGGCGGAGCTTCTGAAGCAGTATGTTTACTTTGATGTTGAGTTTAAATATCAACAATCGTTCTCCAGAATCGCAGACTGCACCTTTAATTGACAGTGCTATTAATAAGCTTTCTGTGATTATGAGGTGTAAATCACATATAGAACAAAACAACAACAGTAACTCTAGACTTCAGAGCTGGAATCATTGTTTCTTTCCCACTCGTGAGTTAATTAAGCTTTAAATTTAACAATTTAACAGAATCGTCTGTACAGATAACGCTCACTACAAAAGCAGCCACTAGACACCAGCTAAAGTACTGCTACCTGTGGTTCTGAAGTCCAGGAAGACGTGGACAGCAATGCTCTACAACGTTCAACAAGCAAAATGAACCAGTGTTACTGTAGAAGGACATCCTATGGCAGGAACCTCCTCGAGTTTAGTTCCAACCTGAGTCTTAACTGCACAAATGCATCTGCTCCAGCCAATCAAGGTCTCTGGAAGAAGTTCCTAAGCTAGAACAGACTGAGTTAGGAAGGTCTCTAGAACCAGTAACCACAGCTCAGGTGCAGAGGATGACGTTTCCTGCTGGGGTTCTGGTACCGGTCATCATTTTCCAAGATATGATGGGAGGATCTAGAAACATATGGATTATTGCTTTTTTAAAGGTGCAGTAAGAGAAGTTAACCCAATACCTTTTGTCAAATTCAGCTAATATAATTGGTAACCAATCCATTCTGTGTGCATGCTGGGTAAAAACGGTGTTGGCCGGAATCTGTAACTGGGAAAAAAACAACACTCACCAGTCAGGGCACAGATACAGGTGGAAGGGGAGGAGCCATATGTCAATCTTGTCAAGAAGGAGAGATGGCAGAGAAACAGCCAAACAAGAGAACATCTGGAGACTAAACCGAACGGTGGAGAGAGCTCAGAGAGCTGACAAGGCTTAAGCTGGCTTAAGCAGTTACATTTAAATTGTAGTTGAAATAAAAAGCTGGACAGGTAGATAGATCCAACAGCACGGAACCTCTGTACCAATTAAGGTGGAACCGGAAAACATGAATAAGAAAATTGTTGTTTCACAGAAACCAGTAGGTCAGTATTGCTTTGTTCCATTGGCTCCTGTTTGTGGTAGCTGGTTAGCATTGCAGGAGAAACTATAGCAACAGTTTGCTTACCCAGCAGCTAATGTCAAGATACATAACATGTAACACATACTGAACATTAATATCATGCTATGTTTCTGTAAGAACATTTGCGAAAGCTTTTTAGCTTTTTATGGCAATGAAGACCTTAAAAAACACACGTTTGCCCGCCTCGCCCATGAACCTGGGGGGCCGGAGCTTCTGGAGGAGCCCTGACGGAACGAGGTTTATTTGTTTTGCTGCATCAAAAACATCAAAAACGGTTCCCCAGAATCGCAGACTGCACCTTTAATTGACAGGGCTATTAATGACCGTCCTGGGATTACGCAATGCAAATCAAACAGAGAGCAAAACGACAACGCTAACTCCAGACTCCGCGGCTGAAATCTCCGTCTCCCACTCCAGAGTTAATTTAGCTTGGCAGCTAATAAATGAAACGGAATCGCTTCCCTTCCAAACCGCAGTAACAAACATTAACCCTCGTTCAGCAGCTCCAAAAATAGCCGCGGGTAAATAAAGAGACGTGCGCTGAAAGGACGAGGCGTGGGCATCTGACAGCTCTTTATGCGGCGACATGGCTCTGCGTTGTGAATCTCTGACCGCATTGTCCAGCTGCTGTGATCCAGCCTTCATACACACCGCCATGTCTATTCAGCCTCTCCAGCAAAAGCCATCTCCATACACAGCGTCATAAAGGCCTTATCTGCTCCGTTCCCGGCACAATAGCGGCTCCCCCTCACCGCCGCGCGCCGGCCTGCCGCTGCAGAAAAGCCCGCATTATTCCCTCATTTAGACTTATGATGATCTGCTTAACCGGGACGTTTTTATTAGCACCCGCTCGGGCCTGGAGACGGGGCAGCAGCAGGCGGCCCTGGATATCTTACCGGTTCATGTGTGAAGGAAACAAAATAGAAAACAGAGGAGCAGGCGGGAGCAGGAATAAATGGGAGATAAAACATGGCCCAGAAAAAAACAATAAAGGGTTAAAAGGAATAGTCTGGCCACGAATCAAACGCAGCCATTATTTTATCTAAATGTAGTCCATCAACCAGGACATGACTGAGTCTGCGCTGGAACGACCAATCAAACATTTTACTAATCAGTTCAGCGGCAATGAAAATGATGCACGGCCATTAAAGCACTGAGGAAGTTTCCCATTATGACATAGTGTCTCATGACGGGGACTTCTTATGTCAGAATAATGACATCATAATTATTATTAAGCAAATTAATATTTCTCATATATATGTATATGACTAAATCCTCATTGTATAACACCTTAAGTTATCTCCTAAATGCAACCTTACAGGAGAGAACAGAAACTGTCTTTCCTTTTAATGTTAGTCAATGGAGGATTTCTATTGGTCCACTCATCATCAGCATTTGAAGAACAGCTATTGTGTTAAAATGATGCCAAAAAAATAAAAATGTAAGAAAAATGAAGATACATGTTTTTTATTGAACATATATACCTATATATCCATCTATATATCTATATGTATATATCTATAGTTATATAGAAAGCTAAACAGATAGATGGAGAGATAAATAAAAACATTCTCAACTTTCAATGTAAGTTAATGGAATCAGAATTTTTTTTATAGATAGATATCCATCTATATATCTTTATATGTATATATTGATAGTTATATAGATAGTTATATAGATAGCTAGACACATAGATAGATAGTTAGATAGTTATATAGATAGTTATATAGATAGCTAGACAGATAGATATATAGATATAGATAGATAGATAGATAGATAGATAGATAGATAGATAGATAGATAGATAGATAGATAGATAGATAGATAGATAGATAGATAGATAGATAGATAGATAGATAGATAGATAGATAGATAGATAGATAGATAGATAGATAGATAGATAGATAGAAGCTGCTTTCCAAAGAAAAATATCTCCAAAATGCAACTTAACAGGAGAGATAAATAAAAACATTCTCAACTTTCAATGTAAGTTAATGGAATCAGAATTTTTTTCATAGATAGATATCCATCTATATATCTTTATATGTATATATTTATGGATAGTTATACAGACAGACAGACAGATAGATAGATATCCATCTTTATATGTATATATTGATACAGTTATATAGATAGTTATATAGTTATATAGATAGCTAGACACATAGATAGATAGTTAGATAGTTATATAGATAGTTATATAGATAGCTAGACACAGATAGATAGATAGATAGATAGTTAGATAGCTATATAGATAGATAGATAGATAAATATATATCTAAATATAAATCTATATAAATGGAGATGCATGGACAGAAACCGTATATATATATATATAGACATTTATTCCCATAATTAAAACTTGGTTTCTCATAATTATGACTGGCTATGCCACAATTATGATGTCATAATCACTACTCCGCACATCACTACTCAGTACATATTTGCTCATAATTATGACTTCACGGCCAATAATAATTACATTTTTTGCCAGTTGTGACTTGTTTTGTCATATTAATAAAATACTGTCACGCAATTATGACCTTTCATCACCCAATTATGACTTGCTTTGTCTAAATAATGAGATACTATCTCATAA
This sequence comes from Megaleporinus macrocephalus, assembly GCA_021613375.1. Lineage (NCBI taxonomy): Eukaryota > Metazoa > Chordata > Actinopteri > Characiformes > Anostomidae > Megaleporinus > Megaleporinus macrocephalus. The sequence continues at coordinate 4,418,403 of CM038712.1, forward strand.
TTAGTGCTTCACGTCTCACTGTAACCTTCTGATCTTATAACACAGAGTGTTTATCTCTTATGATTGTGACTGTACACTGTACACCGGAGCCACCGCAGCATCCAGAAATCATAAACCACTGTTTGTACAGGAGGTCAATCTATCACTAGCGCATGTCTCAGCGCTGTATTTTACTATTAATACATTTAATTAACGCCATAGTAACACACAGGAAGACGCAGTGGATCACACGTGGCTTGAAATATAAAGCCAGTCTGTAAATGAACTGGTGTTTATTGGCATCCTATACAGACGCTCCGCTACGGCCAGTAGGATATTGACGAGTTTAGTTTTATCTGATCAATATGTGTATTTACACCAGATCTGATTAGAACAGATGTAAATAATCATACATACAATACAAAGTAACATGAATATGCTATTGTGAGAGAAGTAGATCAGATCTTGATCCAGTTTGAAGAACAAAGTTAGGTTCCAGATTTCTCCTGGACGCCCCAGACATTGTATGAATGTGTTCAGTTTCTTCAGCAGCAAATCTTGATTTATCTTAATGAAGTACTGAGCAGTCAAAGCAGGTATTAGATGAGAACTGATAATAATACTGGGTTGGTTCCACGAGGAGAAGCTTGGAAAGGGTTAAATAAACAAACTGACGTATGGAAAAGCTCTACTTACTCTATTAATACTGATTAATATTTAATAATAAAGTGTAAAAGCTCTACCTACTCTATTAATACTGATTAATATTTAATAATAAAGTGTAAAAGCTCTACTTACTCTATTAATATTGTTTAATATTTAATAATAAAGAGTTTACTGAGTAAATTTGGAAAAATTGCTTTTTAAATATAATGATGTCCTCAAGTGACTAGGACCAGAGCTGTCCAGGCTGTGGACTCTTCTGTGGGTGTGAAGCTGAAACTGAAGACATTCTGGAGAAACACCATCCACACAGACGGCAGGAGGTTGGAGTTCACTAAATGATGCAACAGTTTCAGTATCAGCGAATAATTGCTTTTAAAAAAATGGCATTGGGCCAAAGTTTAGACCCGACAAAAGTTTGGGCACATCTACTATAACTATAAAGACTTTAATGTGTAAATAGTGAAGTTGAAGCCCATGTACACAAATATTAATAAAACAAACATTTGAGTGTGTTTAAATGTAAAAATGAGAATGTATATTTTTATAAGAGCTATAAAACCACCAAACCTGTTTATCAGAACAAGATCTCAGCATCTACACTATCTTCTTCAGTCCTGTTAGAGAAGCAGCTCATGTGGCTCCTCATGAAGCTGCTGGTCAGAATGTTCCAAGTATGTAAACCTGCATCAGAGCAAATGAGCTCATTTCTAAAAGACCCTCTAAACATTCTTTAAACACAACCAGATGTTTTATCCTTCTCCAGGAATAATAATAATTCCATACGTGATACATTTAATAGTTTTGATCTCTTCACAATTATTTTTATTGGTTTTTAACTGGTCTGATTTTAATTGCACCTTACACTCACTGTACTGCTGCTGTCACAATACTGTTTACTGCTTACTTGCACAACAATACTATTGTTTACATTTGTTACGCGCAAAAAATAAATTTAATTTTTATTTACTTCAACTTATAATATGTTATTATACTTTATATATTTTTATTATTTATTTTTTGTTATCCTTATCTACTGGTGAATGGACGAACAGCAAAGTAAGAATTTCATTGTACAGTGTAACTGTCTTGTTTCTGCTGTGCATATGACAATAAAACTCTTGAATCTTGAATGTTATTAAAATATTACAAATATGAAAAGAGCGTACCCAAACTTTTGACCCATTTTGAAACGTTTCTGTCCCAAACAAGGGAGGATAAACGGGCCGAGCTCCAAATCCTACACTGTTACGTAACAGACTGTAAATATTTACACCCCCAACATTTACACACAACCACAACACCAACCAGCAACCAGAACATTTACACACAACCACAACACCAACCAGAACATTTACACACAACCACAACACCAACCAGCAACCAGAACATTTACACACAACCACAACACCAACCAGCAACCAGAACATTTACACACAACCACAACACCAACCAGCAACCAGAACATTTACACACAACCACAACACCAACCGGCAACCAGAACATTTACACACAACCACAACACCAACCGGCAACCAGAACATTTACACACAACCACAACACCAACCGGCAACCAGAACATTTACACACAACCACAACACCAACCGGCAACCAGAACATTTACACACAACCACAACACCAACCGGCAACCAGAACATTTACACACAACCACAACAACAACCAGCAACCAGAACATTTACACACAACCACAACACCAACCAGCAACCAGAACATTTACACACAACCACAACAACAACCAGCAACCAGAACATTTACACACAACCACAACACCAACCGGCAACCAGAACATTTACACACAACCACAACACCAACCGGCAACCAGAACATTTACACACAACCACAACACCAACCGGCAACCAGAACATTTACACACAACCACAACACCAACCGGCAAGCAGAACATTTACACACAACCACAACACCAACCAGCAAGCAGAACATTTACACACAACCACAACACCAACCAGCAACCAGAACATTTACACACAACCACAACACCAACCAGCAACCAGAACATTTACACACAACCACAACACCAACCAGCAACCAGAACATTTACACACAACCACAACACCAACCAGCAACCAGAACATTTACACACAACCACACCAACCAGCAACCAGAACATTTACACACAACCACAACACCAACCGGCAACCAGAACATTTACACACAACCACAACACCAACCGGCAACCAGAACATTTACACACAACCACAACACCAACCGGCAACCAGAACATTTACACATAACCACAACACCAACCAGCAACCAGAACATTTACACACAACCACAACACCAACCAGCAACCAGAACATTTACACACAACCACAACACCAACCAGAACATTTACACACAACCACAACACCAACCAGCAACCAGAACATTTACACACAACCACAACACCAACAAGAACATTTACACACAACCACAACTCCAACCAGCAACCAGAACATTTACCCACAACACCAACCAGCAACCAGAACATTTACACACAACCACAACACCAACCAGCAACCAGAACATTTACACACAACCACAACACCAACCAGCAACCAGAACATTTACACACAACCACACCAACCAGAACGGTGGTGGAGAAATACAGTGTTCCAGGCTGTGAAGGGAACGTCACCACTTTTCATTCCTTCCCAACAAACAACCCAACTGTCAGAGCTCCATGTTTATCTTTAAACCAGCCTGAAGTTCCTCTTCTCCACATTCTTCATCTAATGTTCCACCTTAAACACTGCAGCTCGTACAGACGCCAGAACGGAACCACAACACCGTATAAGGTGGAACTGAGAATTCCTAAACTAAGCTTTAGTTAGTTGGTGAAGCATGAGCTTCCACTTCCACACCAGCCTCTCAGACACCGGAGCAGGTCTTGGCTCCATTTGGTATGTGACACATTCCAGTAAATAGAAATAAGCAGCTGATAAACAACAAGGTGAACAGCTAGTTCGACAGGAGGAAGAGAAAAAAAAAAAAAAACGTGTCTAATCTGGTACCCCCACCACCCCTTTTCATCCCCCCCCCAAACACTATCTCTCCTTCTCCCTCTCCCCCAAAACTTCTCCATCTTCGCCCCGCGTTTGCCGGTCAGCAATAATCAAACCCACTTTCAGGAGGATTAGGCCCCGGGCTTAGGCCAGTGAAGCGGGCAGCGGACGGGGCCTCCTGTGTTGGGGGGGTGGTGGGGGTGGGGGTTATGGGAGGGAGGGGGAGTTTGAAGGGTGGGTTGGGGAGGAGGAGGTGGGGGGTGGCTGGGTTAAAGGGGTGGGTTGGTTTGTGTGGCGGGGGGGGGGGGGGGGGGGTGGGGGTGGAGGTTAGGGAGGGGTCCCCTTATCAGAGCCGTGCTGTTGGAGCCAGACTCACCACAGGAGAGATTGCTTTCATACCCGCGCCGCCACAAAGCCCGGCCGTAATGCGATAAATGCATTGTCCCCGGCCCCCAATCAGCCGCATCCAAATCACACTCTGGCTCGGGCCCCGTTTAAAAAAACGGGGTTAATGCCTTTCCACAAAGAGACGGCGAATTTTTAGACACGCGCAAATTGTTTTCGGCGAGAGGGCGAGAGAGGCCGGCGGAGCACAGAAAATAAAAGAGAGAGAGAGAGAGAAGCTGAGTGAGAGAGAAAAAAAGAGAGAGAGCGAGCGAGCACCTGTTTTCCCTCAAGAGGAGACGGACTTGACCTCCGACCTCCCCGACCCTTGTGGTGTCTGTGTGCGGAGAGTGGGCTGCGCTCGGAGGCGCTCTTGCTTTAAACTCACCTGCTAAGCGTGCAGGCTCATACACTCTGCTGCTGTTAAAGCATTTCAGCATAAAGACGTCGGCCCTGCTCCGACACAGTACACGTCTAAACGGCCCCCTGATCACTAGTCCCTGCGTTAGACTGTGTCTCGTCTGTAAACGTGAGGAGTGAACAGACACTGCAGCTTAAAAAGGAGTAAAATAGGAAAAAAATAATTAAATTAAATTTAAACAGAACACTGAGATACATCAGAACACTCTTCACTACATTAAAACACATACAGACCATTAATATAAAGAAAATCAATGTGTCCATAATTACTGACCCTTACACTGGAGCACTACGTAGACTGTTACTATGAGGAACGAAACTTGTAACTTAATCACTATTCTCAAAATTTGAGCACATATCTTAAGACCTAATCACTATTCCCTACTTAGGAGCACTATATAGGATGCTATTATAGGGGGAATCACTATTTTCTACATTAAACCACTGTATAGGACACAATTACAGGTAACATAACACGTGAGCTAATTCCTATTCCCTACATTAGAGCATTATATAGGACACAATATAGATATAGAATGCCTTATAGATATAGAATGCCTGGTATATTCCCACTATATAGAATGCTATTATAGGGAAAATCACTATTCCCTACATTAGAACAGTATGAAGGATGATATTATAAGGAACATAACATATGGTATGCTATTATAGGGAACATCATTTTACATTGGAGCACTACATAGGACACAATTATAGGGAACATAACATGTGACCTAATCACTATTCCCTACACTGGAGCACTATATAGGATGCTATTATATAGAATACAACATGTGACCGAATCACTATTCCCTACACTGGAGCACTATATAGGATGCTATTATATAGAATACAACATGTGACCGAATCACTATTCCCTACACTGGAGCACTATATAGGATGCTATTATATAGAATACAACATGTGACCGAATCACTATTCCCTACACTGGAGCACTATATAGGATGCTATTATATAGAATACAACATGTGACCTAATCACTATTCCCTACACTGGAGCACTATATATAGTGCTCAAAATTCGAGCACTACATAGAACGTTATAAGAACATAACTTGAGACCTAATTGCTATTCCCTACATATAGAATGCCTGCTATATTCCCACTATATAGAATGCTATTATAGCATAAATTACTATTCCCTACATTAGAGCACTATATAGGACACAATTATAGGGAACATAACTTGTGAATTAATCACTATTCCCTACATTAGAGAGCTATTTAGAATCCTACTATAATGTACATAACCTGTGATCTAATCACTATTCCCTACATTGGAGTCCTATATAGGGAACACATCTTGTGACCTAATCACTATTCCCTACACTGGAGCACTATATAGGATGCTATTATATAGAATAGAACATGTGACCTAATCACCGTTCCCTACATTGGAGCACTATATAGGATGCTATTATACAGAATGGAACATGTGACCTAATCACTATTCCCTACATTGGAGCACTATATAGGATGCTATTATAGGGAACATATCTTGTGAGCTAGCCACTATTCCCTACATTGGAGCACTATTTAGGATGCTATTATACACAATAGAACATGTGACCTAATCACTATTCCCTACATTGGAGCACTATATAGGATGCTATTATATAGAATAGAACATGTGACCTAATCACTATTCCCTACATTGGAGCACTATATAGGATGCGATTATATAGAATAGAACATGTGACCTAATCACTATTCCCTACATTGGAGCACTATATAGGATGCTATTATAGGGAACATAACTTGTGAGCTAGCCACTATTCCCTACATTGGAGCACTATTTAGGATGCTATTATACACAATAGAACATGTGACCTAATCACTATTCCCTACATTGGAGCACTATATAGGATGCTGTTATTTAGAATAGAACAAATGACCTTATCACTATTCCCTACATTGGAGCACTATATAGGATGCTATTATATAGAATAGAACATGTGACCTAATCACTATTCCCTACATTGGCGCACTATATAGGATGCTATTATTTAGAATAGAACAAATGACCTTATCACTATTCCCTACATTGGCGCACTATATAGGATGCTATTATTTAGAATAGAACAAATGACCTTATCACTATTCCCTACATTGGAGCACTATTTAGGATGCTATTATACACAATAGAACATGTGACCTAATCACTATTCCCTACATTGGAGCACTATATAGGATGCTATTATATAGAATAGAACATGTGACCTAATCACTATTCCCTACATTGGCGCACTATATAGGATGCTATTATTTAGAATAGAACAAATGACCTTATCACTATTCCCTACATTGGCGCACTATATAGGATGCTATTATTTAGAATAGAACAAATGACCTTATCACTATTCCCTACATTGGAGCACTATTTAGGATGCTATTATACACAATAGAACATGTGACCTAATCACTATTCCCTACATTGGAGCACTATATAGGATGCTATTATATAGAATAGAACATGTGACCTAATCACTATTCCCTACATTGGAGCACTATATAGGATGCTATTATACAGAATAGAACATGTGACCTAATCACTATTCCCTACATTGGAGCACTATATAGGATGCTATTATGCAGAAAAGAACTTGTGACCTAATCACTATTCCCTACATTGGAGCACTATATAGGATGTTATTATATAGAATAGAACATGTGACCTAATCACTATTCCCTACATTGGAGCACTATATAGGATGCTGTTATACAGAATAGAACATGTGACCTAATCACTATTCCCTACATAGGAGCACTATATAGGATGCTATTATAGGGAACATAACTTATGACCTAATCACTATACCCTACATTGGAGCACTATATAGGATGCTATTATACAGAATAGAACATGTGATCTAATCACTATTCCCTACATAGGAGCACTATATAGGATGCTATTATAGGGAACATAACTTATGACCTAATCACTATACCATACATTGGAGCACTATATAGGATGCTATTATACAGAATAAAACATGTGATCTAATCACTATTCCCTACATTGGAGCACTATATAGGATGCTATTATACAGAATAGAACATGTGACCTAATCACTATTCCCTACATTGGAGCACTATATAGAATGCTATTATACACAATAGAACATGTGACCTAATCACTATTACCTACACTGGAGCACTATATAGGATGCTATTATATAGAATAGAACATGTGACCTAATCACTATTCCCTACATTGGCGCACTATATAGGATGCTATTATAGGGAACATAACTTATGACCTAATCACTATACCCTACATTGGAGCACTATATAGGATGCTATTATGCAGAATAGAACATGTGACCTAATCACTATTCCCTACATTGGAGCACTATATAGGATGCTATTATATAGAATAGAACATGTGACCTAATCACTATTCCCTACATTGGAGCACTATATAGGATGCTATTATACACAATAGAACTTGTGACCTAATCACTATTCCCTACATTGGAGCACTATTTAGGATGCTATTATACAGAATATAACATGTGACCTAATCACTATTCCCTACATTGGAGCACTATATAGGATGCTATTATACAGAATAGAACATGTGACCTAATCACTATTCCCTACATTGGAGCACTATATAGGATGCTATTATACACAATAGAACATGTGACCTAATCACTATTACCTACACTGGAGCACTATATAGGATGCTATTATATAGAATAGAACATGTGACCTAATCACTATTCCCTACATTGGCGCACTATATAGGATGCTATTATAGGGAACATAACTTATGACCTAATCACTATACCCTACATTGGAGCACTATATAGGATGCTATTATGCAGAATAGAACATGTGACCTAATCACTATTCCCTACATTGGAGCACTATATAGGATGCTATTATATAGAATAGAACATGTGACCTAATCACTATTCCCTACATTGGAGCACTATATAGGATGCTATTATACACAATAGAACTTGTGACCTAATCACTATTCCCTACATTGGAGCACTATATAGGATGCTATTATACAGAATAGAACATGTGACCTAATCACTATTCCCTACATTGGAGCACTATATAGGATGCTATTATACAGAATAGAACATGTGACCTAATCACTATTCCCTACATAGGAGCACTATATAGGATGCTATTATAGGGAACATAACTTATGACCTAATCACTATTCCCTACATTGGAGCACTATATAGGATGCTATTATACAGAATAGAACATGTGACCTAATCACTATACCCTACACTGGAGCACTATATAGGATGCTATTATATAGAATAGAACATGTGACCTAATCACTATTCCCTACATTGGAGCACTATATAGGATGCTATTATATAGAATAGAACATGTGATCTAATCACTATTCCCTACATTGGAGCACTATATAGGATGCTATTATAGGGAACATAACTTATGACCTAATCACTATTCCCTACATAGGAGCACTATATAGGATGCTATTATAGGGAACATAACTTATGACCTAATCACTATACCCTACATTGGAGCACTATATAGGATGCTATTATACAGAATAGAACATGTGACCTAATCACTATACCCTACACTGGAGCACTATATAGGATGCTATTATATAGAATAGAACATGTGACCTAATCACTATTCCCTACATTGGAGCACTATATAGGATGCTATTATATAGGATAGAACATGTGACCTAATCACTATGCCCTACATTGGAGCACTATATAGGATGCTAT
>CM038712.1:4432624-4457624 GCA_021613375.1 Megaleporinus macrocephalus
CAGGAGTCAACCCACTCCTACAGGAGTCAACCCAGTCCTACAGGAGTCAACCCAGTCCTACAGGAGTCCACCCACTCCAACAGGAGTCAAACCACTCCTACAGGAGTCAAACCACTCCTACAGGAGTCAACCCAGTCCTACAGGAGTCAACCCACTCCTACAGGAGTCAACCCAGTCCAACAGGAGTCAACCCACTCCTACAGGAGTCAACCCTCTCCAACAGGAGTCAAACCACTCCAACAGGAGTCAACCCACTCCTACAGGAGTCAACCCAGTCCAACAGGAGTCAACCCAGTCCAACAGGAGTCAACCCATTCCAACAGGAGTCAACCCAGTCCTACAGGAGTCAACCCACTCCAACAGGAGTCAAACCACTCCTACAGGAGTCAACCCACTCCTACAGGAGTCAACCCACTCCAACAGGAGTCAACCCAGTCCTACAGGAGTCAACCCACTCCAACAGGAGTCAAACCACTCCTACAGGAGTCAACCCACTCCAACAGGAGTCAACCCACTCCAACAGGAGTCAACCCAGTCCAACAGGAGTCAACCCAGTCCAACAGGAGTCAAACCACTCCTACAGGAGTCAACCCAGTCCAACAGGAGTCAACCCACTCCTACAGGAGTCAACCCACTTCAACAGGAGTCAACCCAGTCCAACAGGAGTCATCCCACTTCAACAGGAGTCAACCCAGTCCTACAGGAGTCAACCCACTCCTACAGGAGTCAACCCAGTCCAACAGGAGTCAACCCAGTCCTACAGGAGTCAACCCAGTCCTACAGGAGTCAACCCAGTCCAACAGGAGTCAACCCAGTCCTACAGGAGTCAACCCACTCCTACAGGAGTCAACCCAGTCCAACAGGAGTCAACCCAGTCCTACAGGAGTCAACCCAGTCCTACAGGAGTCAACCCACTCCTACAGGAGTCAACCCAGTCCTACAGGAGTCAACCCAGTCCTACAGGAGTCCACCCACTCCAACAGGAGTCAAACCACTCCTACAGGAGTCAAACCACTCCTACAGGAGTCAACCCAGTCCTACAGGAGTCAACCCACTCCTACAGGAGTCAACCCAGTCCAACAGGAGTCAACCCACTCCTACAGGAGTCAACCCTCTCCAACAGGAGTCAAACCACTCCAACAGGAGTCAACCCACTCCTACAGGAGTCAACCCAGTCCAACAGGAGTCAACCCAGTCCAACAGGAGTCAACCCATTCCAACAGGAGTCAACCCAGTCCTACAGGAGTCAACCCACTCCAACAGGAGTCAAACCACTCCTACAGGAGTCAACCCACTCCTACAGGAGTCAACCCACTCCAACAGGAGTCAACCCAGTCCTACAGGAGTCAACCCACTCCAACAGGAGTCAAACCACTCCTACAGGAGTCAACCCACTCCAACAGGAGTCAACCCACTCCAACAGGAGTCAACCCAGTCCAACAGGAGTCAACCCAGTCCAACAGGAGTCAAACCACTCCTACAGGAGTCAACCCAGTCCAACAGGAGTCAACCCAGTCCTACAGGAGTCAACCCACTCCTACAGGAGTCAACCCAGTCCAACAGGAGTCAACTCACTCCTACAGGAGTCAAACCACTCCAACAGGAGTCAACCCACTCATACAGGAGTCAACCCAGTCCAACAGGAGTCAACCCAGTCCAACAGGAGTCAACCCAGTCCAACAGGAGTCAACCCAGTCCTACAGGAGTCAACCCAGTCCTACAGGAGTCAACCCAGTCCAACAGGAGTCAACCCACTCCTACAGGAGTCAACCCAGTCCAACAGGAGTCAACCCAGTCCTACAGGAGTCAACCCAGTCCAACAGGAGTCAACCCAGTCCAACAGGAGTCAACCCACTCCTACAGGAGTCAACCCAGTCCAACAGGAGTCAACCCAGTCCTACAGGAGTCAACCCACTCCAACAGGAGTCAAACCACTCCTACAGGAGTCAACCCACTCCTACAGGAGTCATCCCACTCCAACAGGAGTCAACCCACTCCTACAGGAGTCAACCCAGTCCAACAGGAGTCAACCCAGTCCAACAGGAGTCAACCCAGTCCAACAGGAGTCATCCCACTTCAACAGGAGTCAACCCAGTCCTACAGGAGTCAACCCAGTCCTACAGGAGTCAACCCACTCCTACAGGAGTCAAGCCACTCCTACAGGAGTCGAGCTACTCCAACCATCATACTGACCACTACACCACCGTACTAACCACTACACCACCATACTAACCACTACACCACAGTACTAACCACTACACCACCATACTAACCACTTCACCACCATACTAACCACTACACCACCGTACTAACCACTACACCACCATACTTACCACTACACCACCGTACTAACCACTACACCACCGTACTAACCACTACACCACCATACTAACCACTACACCACCATACTAACCACTACACCGCCTTACTAACCACCACACCACCGTACTAACCACTACACCACTATACTAACCACTACACCACCGTACTAACCACTACACCACTATACTAACCACTACACCACCGTACTAACCACTACACCATCGTACTAACCATTACACCACCGTACTAACCACCACACCACCGTACTAACCACTACACCACCGTACTAACCACTACACCACCGTACACCACCGTACTAACCACTACACCACCATACTAACCACTACACCACCGTACTAACCTCTACACCACTATACTAACCACTACACCACCGTACTAACCACTACACCACCGTACTAACCACTACACCACCGTACTAACCACTACACCACCATACTAACCACTACACCACCGTACTAACCACTACACCACCGTACTAACCACTACACCACCGTACTAACCACTACATCACCGTACTAACCACTACATCACCGTACTAACCACTACACCACCGTACTAACCACTACACCACCATACTAACCACTACACCACCGTACTAACCACTACACCACCATACTAACCACTACACCACCATACTAACTACTACACCACCATACTAACCACTACACCACCATACTAACCACTACACCACCGTACTAACCACTACACCACCGTACTAACTACTACACCACCATACTAACCACTACACCACCATACTAACCACTACACCACCGTACTAACCACTACACCACCGTACTAACCACTACACCACCATACTAACCACTACACCACCGTACTAACCACTACACCACCATACTGACCACTACACCACCGTACTAACTACTACACCACCATACTAACCACTACACCACCATACTAACCACTACACCACCGTACTAACCACTACACCACCATACTGACCACTACACCACCGTACTAACCACTACACCACCGTACTGACCACTACACCACCGTACTAACCACTACACCACCGTACTAACCACTACACCACCGTACTGACCACTACACCACTGTACTAACCATTACACCACCATACTAACCACTACACCACCATAATGACCACTACACCACCGTACTAACCACTACACCACCGTACTGACCACTACACCACCGTACTAACCACTACACCACCGTACTAACCACTACACCACCGTACTAACCACTACACCACCATACTGACCACTACACCACCATACTAACCACTACACCACCGTACTGACCACTACACCACCATACTAACCACTACACCACCATACTAACCACTACACCACCATACTGACCACTACACCACCATACTAACCACTACACCACCGCACTAACCACTACACCACCGTACTGACCACTACACCACCGTACTAACCACTACACCACCGTACTGACCACTACACCACCGTACTAACCACTACACCACCGTACTAACCACTACACCACCATACTGACCACTACATCAAAAATTTAACCACTAAATCAAAAATAGTTAAAAATTTAAATTTGTTTTTAGATTTTTTAATTGTATTGATTTCTGAGACACTATTTTATAGAGATACCATATTCAGCTGCTTGGTTGTAGTTTGGGCTTCAGGGGGAACATGTTGTCAAAGTACCCCCAGAACGGGTAGAACGGGACCCTGAAAGCGAGCTCTAAGTGCACGTCTGCTGTGAACTGAAGGTTGTATAAAAACCTTCTGGCTCTCAAACCTGCTGGCGCTCGCTGAGCTGGTGGGAAACAACGCGATGACAGCAGGCGACGCCGAGATTAGCGCAAATCGTCAAAGTTTGCTCATTTCTTGCTAATTAAGCTGTGAAATTATTTAATTACGTTGCAGTGTGAGAGACTGATTCGGTTTAACCGACTTTGGCACTCGACGCCCCCCCCTCCCAAAAAAAAGAAACTCCGCGGCAGACGCTCAGACGAGCGATGGAGCCGCACCACCTTGAAAGCACGGAATAACCAGCACTGCTTTTAAAAGATTACCCCAATTTAAAAGCACGTAGTGGCGCATTTAGTCGCTGGTAATCACTGCCAAAATTTAAGGGAGGTGGGGGGGGGGGCGGATTTTGTGGTAATCCGTCACCAAAATCAATGTCCAACTCAGCAGCTCGGGGCTGCAGGACCGCTCTGCTTCGTGTATACGTATCCACGTATGTGTGCGAGGCTGGAGAGCAGCTTTTGGCCCATATGCGAAGCAGACGGCAGCTCAGGATTACCCAACAGTCTCCCCTCGCAAATCAGCTTTCTAGACCCGGTTAATGCCCTCCTCCTTTTAAAACATGTTGACACTGCGGCCTAAAGAGCTTACCCGGCGCTGCTCTTAATGCATCCACAAATAATACACCAAACGAGGAATCACTTCAGACCTCCTCAGTTATGTGGAACGCCGGGAAAAAAAAAAAAAGAAGAAGAGGAAGCAGCTCCACCATGACGAGTCACACGCTGCACCGCTGTTCATCAGAACCATGTTCAACTCATACACCATTAAACATCACAGCATCGCCGTCCAATGAAAAACAAGCATCTACAAAATCCTACTTTACAGGAGGGAACAAAAACCGTCTTTACTTTCAATGCAAGTCAATGGAACCAGAATTTTGTCCCAGCTTTTTTGGAGCATTTCTGTTGGTCCACTCGTCATGAAATTCTCACACGGTGTAAACGGCAGCCGCTCGGTTCAAATGATATCGAAAAATAAAAACGGCCAAAAATGGAGATACATATGACATGTTAAACTCATACACCATTAAACATCACAGCATCGCCGTCCAATGAAAAACAAGCATCGACAAAATCCTACTTTACAGGAGGGAACAAAAACCGTCTTCACTTTCAATGCAAGTCAATGGAACCAGAGTTTTGTCCCAGCTTTTTTGGAGCATTTCTATTGGTCCACTCGTCATGACGGTGTAAACGGCTGCCGCTCGGTTCAAATGATGTCGAAAAATAAAAACGGTTACATGTGACGAGATTCATATGTAAATAGCCCAGTTCTGATTGGTTGTCCTGTGCCTCACTCCAAAAGCAGTTTTCATGACATCACAACACATTTTCATATATCCCACTACCTACTCAGCCTATAGCAGCTTAACTACTCCACATGACTTCAGTATCGATGGGCGGAGCTAAACTGCTGTAGGCTGAATAGGTGCATATATGTAAATGGGTTGGTTTCCATGACATTACAATACTTCTTCGTAACTTCGGCAAGAAGCGGTGGAGCTAAACTGCTAGATGTGTATATGCAAATGAGTTGATTTTTATGACATCACTATATGTTTGCATGACTAATGTGAATGAGTGGAGCTAAACTGCTTTAGGCTAATTAGCTGTATATATGTGAATCAGTCCATTTCTATGACATCACAACACATTTACATATCTCCACTTACTCAGCCTACAGCAGCTTTAATACTCTGTATGACTTCAGCATGGATGGGCGTGGCTAAACTGCTGTAGGTTGAATAGATGTGTATAAGCAAATGAGTTGAGTTTTATGACATCACTATATGTTTACATGACTTTAACGTGAATGAGTGGAGCTAAACTGCTTTAGGCTAATCAGCTGTATATATGTAAATCAGTCCGTTTCTATGACATCACAACACATTTACATATCTCCACTTACTCAGCCTACAGCAGCTTTAATACTCTGTATGACTTCAGCATGGATGGGCGTGGCTAAACTGCTGTAGGTTGAATAGATGTGTATAAGCAAATGAGTTGAGTTTTATGACATCACTATATGTTTACATGACTTTAACGTGAATGAGTGGAGCTAAACTGCTTTAGGCTAATCAGCTGTATATATGTAAATCAGTCCGTTTCTATGACATCACAACACATTTACATATCTCCACTTACTCAGCCCACAGCAGCTTTAATACTCTGTATGACTTCAGCGTGGATGGGCGTGGCTAAACTGCTGTAGGCTAAATATCTGTATATATGTATATACGTTGGCTTTGATGGCATCACAATACATCTATATAACTTCAGCGTGAAGAGGCGGGGCTAAACTGCTGTTGGCTGAATAGCTGTATATATGTAAATGAGTTGGTTTTCATTGAATCACCATACATTTACATAACATCTGTATGGATGGGTGGAGCTAAACTGCTATAGGCTGAATAGCTGTGCATATGCCAATTAGGTTTCATGACATCACAACACAATTACATATAGCCACCTACAGCAGCCAAAACATTCCTACTGACTAAAGCATGAAGAGGCGGGGCTTAACTGCTGTAGGCTGGATAGTTTTATATATTTAAATGAGTTGGTTTTCATGACATCACAATATATTCACTCAACTGAAATGTGAATGGGCGGGGCTAAACGGCCATAGGCTGAATAGCTGTATATATGCAAATTAGTTTTGATGACATCACAATACATTTAAATATATCCACCTAAACAGCCTACAGCAGCCTAAATACTCTGTATACGTTTAGCGTGGATGGGCGTGGCTAATGTGCTGTAGGCTGAATAGCTGTATATTTGTAAATGAGTTGGTTTTAATGACCTCACAATACATTTTCATAACTTCAACATGAGTGGGTGGAGCTAAACTGCTATGAACGGAATATGTGCTCATATGCAAATGAGTTTTTATGACATCAGAACACATTTACATATACTCAGCCTCCAGCAGCCGAAACATTCCTACTGACTTCAGCATGAAGAGGCGGGGCTAAACTGCTGTAGGCTGAATAGCTGTATATATGTAAATAAGAAGGTTTTAATGACCTCACAATATATTCACATATACTCACCTACACAGTGTACAGCAGTCTAAATATTATGACCTCAGCATGCATAGGCGGGGCTAAATTGCTGTAGGCTGAATAGCTGTATATATGTAAATAAGAAGGTTTTAATGACCTCACAACACATTTGCATAACTTCAACGTGAGTGGGTGGAGCTAAACTGCTAGATACCGAATATGTATGTATCTGCAAATCAGTTTCCATGACATCAGAACATATTTACATATAGTCAGCGGGGCTGGGCGGGGCTAAACTGCTGCAAGCTGAATAAGTGTATATCGTCGCTGTCCAATGAAAAACATGTACCTCCATTTTTATGGATTTTGAGTTTTCTACATCATTTGAACCCACCAATGGTTGTTTACATTGTCTGCAAATTTCATGATGAATGGACCAATAGAGGTGCTCCAAAATAGCTTGGAAAAAATTCTGGTTCCATTGACTTCCATTGAAAGTAAAGTAGGTTTTCGGTGTCTCCTGTAAAGTTTAATTTTGGAGATATTTGTTTTTTTGTTGGAAAGTATTTGACTTTGCAAGTTGCTCTGCCAACAACAGCATGTTGGAGCTTCCTCTAATCAATGTTTTTTCTTGGTTTGCTCTAATCTGTACTGAATAGCTACACGTGCTGATTAAATGGTTCTAGATGTTTCCGTTAATGTCCTATGTGCTCCTTATTAATTAGCTATTAGAGGCTGGCGCGGCTCTGCGATGGCGAGAGGTGTTTGTCTAATTGTCTGTCTGTGTGAAGCTAATGGAACAAGTGGCAGATGTGAAACCCCGCCCCCCTCGCCACCACCACCACCACACACAATTACTCTGGTAATTAGGGCCTCTGAGGGGCTGAATGGGACTCTATGGGGGGCAGCAGAGGGGGCGAGGGAGGGAGGGAGGGAGGGGTAGCTAGAGACCTGCGAGAGACAGCTTAGCAATAAACAATAAGTGATATGAGAAAATAATTAGCAGATTTGGGACAGTGTCCAATTTCAGCGACCGCAAATACAACAGGAAGTAGCAGCACGGACCCCCGAGAGACAGTAGCGGGTGTAGGGGGTGGGATGGGGGGCCGGGGGCGGGAGTAGTGGAAGATGGAGAAAAAAAAAAAAAAGGTGGTGACCTACAAGTGTGTGCCGCCCAGGTGCATGCTGGGAAAATGGGTAGTGTGTGTAATTGGTAAGTGCGGCCTACGCTCTCACCACTGAGTGTGTGCGAGTGTGTGTGAGTGTGTTGCACTCACCGTGGCCGATGGTGTCAGCAGGTAGTCGTCCCACCAGTGTTTTGTCGATGGTCACTCTCTCTAACTGAGCTCCGCCCACTGTCAGGGTCACTAAGACTCCTGAACTCAACAGCATCTACACACACACACACACACACACACACACACACACACACACACAGACACACAACAGACACACACAAACACTGTATATTAGTGTTGCACTTTTCAATGTATATAAAAAGAAATATAAAATAAAAAGCAGTCATTTACACACTCATTTACACACTCAGTGTTTTCACTCTCTGCCTGAAATGCTCTGTTAGAGCTCCTGTGTCTATAAGCCCCGCCTCCCGATGAGCTCTGTGTGCTATGATTGGACGGCAGAAGTAATGAGTAGACAGAAAAATGGTTAAATGCTGCCGCACCCTGTTCGATTCTGATTCTGGACTCTGGACTAACTGAGCGGTCAGTGCTGTGTAGGTCATTCAGTAATCTATATACAGTACATACACACTGGGATACATACCTGACAGCATTGCTTTGTCCTCCATTTGGTGCAAACGCAGGAACTAGACTGTAACAGCTCCTGAGAGAGAGAGAGAGAGAGAGAGAGAGAGAGAGAGAGAGAGAGAGAGAGAGAGAGAGAGGGGGAAAGAGAGACAGAGAAAGAAGGAAAAGAGAGGGTGAATAAAATAGAAAAAAGAAAAGAAAAAGAAGAGAGAACGGGAATAAAGCAGGAGGAAAGAGTGAAAGAAAGAAAGGAGAGTAAGAACAGAGATAGAGTAAAGGGGAGACAGGAAGGAGAGAGAAACAAGACGAGATAGAAGAGAGAAAAGAGAATCAGAAGAAAAAGGAAGAGAGAGAAGAGAGAGAGAGAGGGAAAAGAGAGGGTGAATAAAATAGAAAAAAGAGAAGAAAAAGAAGAGAGAACGGGAATAAAGCAGGAGGAAAGAGTGAAAGAAAGAAAAGAGAGTAAGAACAGAGATAGAGTAAAGGGGAGACAGGAAAGAGAGAGAAACAAGAAGAGAAAGAAGAGAGAAGAGAATCAGAAGAAAAGGAAAAGAGAGAAAGAGAGAGAGAGAGGGAAAAGAGAGGGTGAATAAAATAGAAAAAAGAGAAGAAAAAGAAGAAAGGGAATAAAGCAGGAGGAAAGAAAGAGAGTAAGAAAAGAGAGTAAGAACAGAGACAGAGTAAAGGGGAGACAGGAAAGAGAGAGGGGAGAGAGAAGAGAATGGGATTAGAAAGAGAAGAGAGAGAGAGGAGAGAATGGGAAGAGAGAAAAGAGACAATGGGAAGAGAGAGAGGAGAGAGAGAAGAGAGAATGAGATAAAAAGAGAAGAGAGACAGAGGAGACAAAGAAAAGAGAAAAAGAGAGAATGTGAAGCAAAAAGAAGAGAGAGAAGAGTTAGGTTAAAAGAAAACAGAATAGAGAAAAAAGGGAGAGAAGAGAGAATGGAAAGAGAGAGAACAGAGAGAGAGAGACGAGAGAACGGGAAGCAAAAAGAAGAGAGAGAAGAGTTAGGTTAAAAGAAAAAAGAATAGAGAAAAAAAGGGAGAGAAGAGAGAATGGAAAGAAAGAGATAACAGAGAGAGAAGAGAGAATGGGAAGAGAGAGAAGAGAGAATGTGATGGGAAAAAGCAAAGAGAGAGAAAAGAGAATGGGAAGAGAGGAGAGAAAGGAGAGAATGGAAAGAGAGAGAGTGGAGAGAAGAGAGAATGGGAGGAGAGAAAGGAGAGAGAAGAGAATGGGAAGAAAAAAGAGAAGAAAAAAAGAGAATGAAAGAGAGAGAAGAGAGAATGCGATGGGAAAAAGCAGAGAGAGAGAAACGAGAATGGGAAGAGAGAGAGGAGAGAAAAGAGAGAATGGGAATAGAAGGGAGAGAGAAGAGAGAATTGTGAAGAGAGAGAGGAGAGAAAAGAGAGAATGGGAGGAAAAAAAGAAGAGAGAGAGAAGAGAGAGAGAGAGAGAGAGAGAGAGAGAGAGAGAGAAGAGAGAGAGAGAAGAGAGAGCGAGAGAGAGGGAGAGAGAGAGAGAGAGAAGAGAGAGCGAGAGAGAGAGAGAGAGAGAGAGAGAGAAGAGAGAGAGAGAGAGAGAAGAGAGAGAGAGAGAGAGAAGAGAGAAGAGAGAAGAGAGAGAAGAGAGAAAGAGAGAAGAGAGAAGAGAGAGAGAGAGAGAGAGAAGAGAGAGAGAGAGAGAGAGAGAGAGAAGAGAGAAGAGAGGAGAGAGGAGAGAGAGGAGAGAGAGAGAGAGAGAGAGAGAGAGAAGAGAGAAGAGAGAGAGAGAGAGAGAGAGAGAGAGAGAAGAGAGAAGAGAGAGATAGAAGAGAGAGAGAGAGAAGAGAGGAGAGAGAGAGAGAGAGAGAGAGAGAGAGAGAGAGAGAAGAGAGAAGAGAGGAGAGAGGAGAGAGAGGAGAGAGAGAGAGAGAGAGAGAGAAGAGAGAGAGAGAAGAGAGAGAAGAGAAGAGAGAGAGAGAAGAGAGAAGAGAGAGAGAGAAGAGAGAAGAGAGAGATAGAAGAGAGAGAGAGAGAAGAGAGGAGAGAGGAGAGAGAGGAGAGAGAGAGAGAGGAGAGAGAGAGAGAGAGAGAGAGAGAGAGAGAGAAGAGAGTATATTGAGCTCAGAATGCCGAGACTGATGGGTTCCTATTAGCTTGTGTGGTTTCTGGTGCCGTATGATACGCTGTTCTCTATAAACATGAACAACAGTATGTCTCATAGCTAAAAACAACAGTAGCAACCACCTGGAAGACTATCACCTTACAGACACAAGAAGGAGAGACCCTAGGAGAGAGAGAGAGAAAGAGAGAGAGAGAGAGAGCGTAGAGAACCGAGCGTAGATTAACTCGGTTCTGCGTTCCGCAGGTTGCAGGGTTCACGAGGATGTTTCCAGTTTCGGATTCGGAGCGCGAGCCAAAACGACCCACGGTTCTAGCAAACAAAGCTGCGTCTGTGAGTGTGCGTGCAGGGAGGGAGACCCCGCCCGAAGTCCGGCTGATCCCCCTCAAATATCCCCTGCGATGACAGAGAGACACCCACACCCAGGTGCTGAGAGAGAGAGAGAGAGAGAGAGAGAGAGAGAGAGAGAGAGAGAGAGAGAGAGAGAGAGAGAGAGAGAGAGAGAGAGAGAGAGAGAGAGAGAGAGAGAGAGAGAGGGAGAGAGAGAGAGATGCTATTTGTTAATCAATCTGCGGTTAGCCAGGAGGGGAAATGTAAACAAATACCTCCAGTTCCTTCAGGGCGTCTCGCAACTTCTCAGGACGACGGTTACTCAGGAGCCACGAGTGACCCCGACCTGAGAGAGAGAGTGGGAGAGAGAGAGATGGGTTGGGGGGGTGTAAGGAGGGGGGGGGGTTAATTCAGAAACACGCAGGAGGAGCACAGAAAGTGTTTTTGTGTGTTGTTTATGAGAGGAAGCGAACTGGAGTGACCCCGGGCCTTAAGGTCGAAAGGTCAGCACCCAAATTAGGCTGAGCTGAAAGCTCCGCAGCCCCATCCGCCTCCTCCACTCGCGCTCTAGGAGCACAGGGGGTCAATCCAGACGTACATCCTGGACTTGATAACCGCTTATTCTGTCCAGCCCGCTTCAATTATTATACAGTTATTAATACAACTCATTAAAAAAAGCTTGAGGAGCTCCACTGAGGCCTCATCTCCACCTTTCTTCTCCACCTTTCTTCTCATGTACACGCAGGAACATCAGATCTAGCAGGTGCAGAAATGTTCACAACACTAAGGCTGCACCTTAACCACCACAATCAATTTAGAATATTTCATATTTAATCTCGACTGATGTTTAAAAAAATATCTTCATACGACGTAAACGAAATCATTCCGAGTGGTTTACGTTACAAGAAACTCAGAGATGGACGTCTGGTTACCTTTACCACCACTGTGAACAACTCTGAATGACCTGAAATCTCTTGTAGTGTTTTCCAGTTTATCAGACTGACCGTCGCCCCCTATGCGTCCTGTAGTGTATTACAGTCTGTCAGAACGACCGTCGCCCCCTACGCTTCCTGTAGTGTATTACAATTTATCAGAATGACCGTCACCCCCTACGCTTCCTGTAGTGTATTACAATTTATCAGAATGACCGTCACCCCCTACGCTTCCTGTAGTGTATTACAGTCTGTCAGAACGACCGTCGCCCCCCTACGCTTCCTGTAGTGTATTACAGTCTGTCAGAACAACCGTCGCCCCCTACGCTTCCTGTAGTGTATTACAGTCTGTCAGAACCACCGTCGCCCCCTACGCTTCCTGTAGTGTATTACAGTCTGTCAGAACAACCGTCGCCCCCTACGCTTCCTGTAGTGTATTACAATTTATCAGAATGACCGTCACCCCCTACGTGTCTTGTAGTGTATTACAGTCTGTCAGAATGACTGTCGCCCCCTACGCTTCCTGTAGTGTATTACAGTCTGTCAGAACCACCGTCGCCCCCTACGCTTCCTGTAGTGTATTACAATTTATCAGAACCACCGTCGCCCCCTACGCTTCCTGTAGTGTATTACAATTTATCAGAATGACCGTCACCCCCTATGCTTCCTGTAGTGTATTACAGTCTGTCAGAATGACCGTCGCCCCCTACGCTTCCTGTAGTGTATTACAGTCTGTCAGAACGACCGTCGCCCCCCTACGTGTCTTGTAGTGTATTACAGTATGTCAGAATGACTGTCGTCCCCTATGCTTCCTGTAGTGTATTACAATTTATCAGAATGACCGTTGCCCCCTACGTGTCTTGTAGTGTATTACAGTCTGTCAGAATGACTGTCGTCCCCTACGCTTCCTGTAGTGTATTACAGTCTGTCAGAACCACCGTCGCCCCCTACGCTTCCTGTAGTGTATTACAGTCTGTCAGAACCACCGTCGCCCCCTACGCTTCCTGTAGTGTATCACAGTCTGTCAGAACGACCGTCGCCCCCTACGCTTCCTGTAGTGTATTACAATCTGTCAGAACCACCGTCGCCCCCTACGTTTCCTGTAGTGTATTACAGTCTGTCAGAACGACCGTCACCCCCTACGCTTCCTGTAGTGTATTACAGTCTGTCAGAACCACCGTCGCCCCCTACGCTTCCTGTAGTGTATTACAGTCTGTCAGAACGACCGTCACCCCCTACGCTTCCTGTAGTGTATTACAGTCTGTCAGAACCACCGTCGCCCCCTACGCTTCCTGTAGTGTATTATGGTCTGTCAGAACCACCGTCGCCCCCTATGCTTCCTGTAGTGTATTACAGTCTGTCAGAATGACAGTCGCCCCCTATGCGTACTGTAGTGTATTACAGTCTGTCAGAACGACCGTCACCCCCTACGCTTCCTGTAGTGTATTACAGTCTGTCAGAACCACTGTCGCCCCCTACGCTTCCTGTAGTGTATTACAGTCTGTCAGAACCACCGTCACCCCCTACGCTTCCTGTAGTGTATTACAGTCTGTCAGAACCACTGTCGCCCCCTACGCTTCCTGTAGTGTATTACAGTCTGTCAGAACCACTGTCGCCCCCTACGCTTCCTGTAATGTATTACAGTCTGTCAGAACGACAAGGAGCAGCTTGGAAAGGGTTAAATAAACACACTGACATATGTAAAAAATACTTGCTCTATTATTAATGTTTAATATTTAAATAATAAAGTGTTTACTGAGTAAATAAAAGGTTCCTGTCTGAAAAAAAATGCTTTTTAATTTTTTTTTATATTGCTTATTAAATATTTTTAAAAATTGCTTTTTCCAAGTGACTAAAACGTTACACACACACACACATATATATACATACTCATATATATATATATATATATATATATATATATATATATATATATATATATATATATATATATATATATAAAACACTTGATAGATAGGCTTCTATTAACTAATAGTCTTCCAGAAGCAAAAATATCCTCCATTACAGGACTATTCAATCATTCCATTGACTTCCCGCGGCTGCCCTCAGGGCAACAACTCAAAGTTACCGTAACATATTAAACAGGGCACTCTAAAATGCCCCGTTACACTCACAAAAACTCATCATAGACCCCCAGTCCTCATCCCCACCCCCCCTCCGCCTCCACACCACTCAGAGTTAATTGAATTTTGGGCTGAGGCCGAGCTCACACGTTCACATTAACAACTTAACGTGAGCCGTAGCTAAAGAGGGAGGAGGCTCGTCCTGGAAATTGTCCCATGAATGACTTCACTTATGTGTGTGTGTGTGTGTGTGTGTGTGTGTGTGCGCGTGTGTGTGTGTGTGTGTGTGAACCATTAAGAAATAAACGCTACCCCCCCCACCCACCCCCTTTTTGTTTGAAGTGATGAAGTAATAAATATATGAATATTAATGATGAGGAGAGAGAGAGCGATGGGAGCGAGAGGGGAGGGCTGTGTTGAGGATGAGTGTGTGAGTGTGTGTCCTGATAAGGGTCTTTGTGGCCCTCTGAAGGGCGATGAGGAGGTGAAGACCCGGGAAAATGGACAGATTATTTATTCACACATTCATACTGGACACATACTAAC
This sequence comes from Megaleporinus macrocephalus, assembly GCA_021613375.1. Classification (NCBI taxonomy): domain Eukaryota; kingdom Metazoa; phylum Chordata; class Actinopteri; order Characiformes; family Anostomidae; genus Megaleporinus; species Megaleporinus macrocephalus. The sequence continues at coordinate 4,447,512 of CM038712.1, forward strand.
ACAACAAATTACGGCAGCATATATTATCACAGTCACACTCTCACAAACTGTTCCATACTATACTATACTATACCATTACATACTGCACTGTACTATACTATAATACCATATACCATAATGTAGTATATTATACTATTGAATAATGCACTGTATTATACTATAACATCCAATACTATCATATACTAAACCATATACTACTATACTTTACTATACCATATCACACCAGAACATACTATACCATACTATACTATACCATTACACACTGCACTGTAATATACTATAATATCCTATACCATAATGTAGTATATTATACTATTGAATAATGCACTGTATTATACTATAACATCCAATACTATCATATACTAAACCATATACTACTATACTTTACTATACCATATCACACCAGAACATACTATACCATACTATACTATACCATTACACACTGCACTGTAATATACTATAATATCCTATACCATAATGTAGTATATTATACTACTGAATAATGCACAGTATTATACTATAACATCCAATACTATAAAATATTATACTATATGCTACTATACTTTATTATACCATACCACACTGGAACATACTATACCATACTATACTTTATCATTGCATACTGCACTGTACTGTACTATACTATAATATCCTATACCATAATGTAGTAAATTATACTATTAAATACTGCACTATACTATAATATACCAAATTATACTATAGTTATGCCATACTATACTTTACTATGCCATACCACACCATAACATACTGCACCATACTATAATATCCTATACCATAATGTAGTATATTATACCATTGAATAATGCACTGTATTATACTATAACATCCAATACTATAATATACTACACTATATACTATTATACCATACCACACCAGAACATACTATACCATACTTTACTATACCATTGCATACTGCACTGTACTATACTATAATATCCTATACCATAATGTAGTATATTATACTATTGAATACTGTGCTATACTATACTATAATATCCAATACTCTAATATACTGTACTATAATATCCCAAATGATACTGTAGTTATGCCATACTATACTATGCCATACCACACCATAACATACTGCACCATACTATACTATACGATACCATACTATACTATAATCATACTATACCATAATACGCTATTCATTATGGTTACTATTAAACAGTAGTGTACAATCCTGCGCGAAAATCAGAGACCACCCATCTACTCAGAGACCACCCAACTTGTAATTCAAGGCCATTTTACAAGTATTGGTGGATCAGACACAGCAGTGCTGCTGGAGTTTGTAAAGAGCAAACAGTCCACCAACCAAAACTATCTGGACAACAGCGTCCTGGGACCACTGATAAAGGACAGCACATACTACAGGGTGTACCAGCAAGAGGTAATAGAGTGGACGGTGAGTGGACACTCCAGCAGCACTGCTGTGACTGATCCACTCACACTCGTAAACTGGCCTTTAACTACAACACAAGCACAACACACACTAACACACTACCACCACGTCAGTGTCACTGCAGTGCTGAGTCTAGCACCGCAAAGTAGTGTTCTGTTCTGTGAGTGTAGACACAAAAAGGAGGAACCTAATAAAGTGGCCGGTGGGTGTACACACTTATTGGTTAAAACACACAGACACTGTTGTGGTCACCAGTAATAGTGCATACTGTACTGTTTTTGTTTTTTTACATTCTGGATATGAAACAAACACATACTATAAACACACACACATTAAAAGAGTCAGAAGACTTACTTTCCACAAAGTGCTGCTTCTCACTGTAGTAATGCTGATCTGTAGGGAAGACTAGAGAGAGAGAGAGAGAGAGAGAGAGAGAGAGAGAGAGAGAGAGATCAGTCATATTCAGTAAACTAGCTCTGATTATGTTAACTGGGGTATATATATATATATATATATACACGTGTCTACAGTGAAACTAAGATGTAGTTGTGTAGTTATGGGAGTTAGAGGTGTGTGCTGATGCCCACAACATGGTAAATCAGGTGTGCTCGGGCAGGTGAAGCACTAAAATGTACAGGACAGGGGGTCCCCAAAACTGGTGCTTCACAGCTCTGACCCCTAGAGCTCCAGGCTGCTCTCAGCTGGAGGTCAGGACCTGCTGGACTGCTCCAGGATTACTGCAGCTAATCAGATAAGGGGGTCCACGCACACACACACACACATTCATACACAGCCACCTGCTCCGGGATGGGGAGCCCCCAGACCCTCTCAGCCAGCACGAGTCTTCTGCGCCCTCTGCTGGACACAGAGAGAGGACACTGGACACTCAAACACTAGCACAAATACACACACATCCTCATCCTGAACCTGCATCTCTGAACAAACCCGTAAGGAGGTCAACAGTCTGGACTGGACAACATGACAGAATATTAAATATCTGTATGTGTTCAGCCTATTTCTCTTTTCCCACCAGATTATCAGGCAATTCACCAACATGACAATCTCCAAACACCACTGATCACATACAGGGAGAACGTTATCTGCTCAAGACCACAAACCACACTGTTCAATCACTCACCAGTCCTTCAACTACATACTATACACAGTCTAATCTGAGATTAACACTCGATATGCTGGAAAGAATCTCCATAAAACAAACGCCAGAGAAATGAGAAGTTCCCCCACAGACACACTAACAAACACACAGCTGTCCTTCAGTCCTTCACAAACTCCCGCTGTGGCTTTACAAACTACTGCTACTTTCAAATAAGACTGAATCATATTTATAATATATACATTATATTCTTACTACTATATTACTATCATATTCTTACTCTTACACTGTGCATTAGATTCTCATTATATAGACTATATTCTTACCCTAAACCCCTATATTCTCACTATATACACAAAATCCTTAATTTATACACTATATTTTAACCCCACAGACACTATATTACTACGACATGCAGTAGATTTTTACTGCACACTCCATATTCTTACTATATATATATTAAATTCCTGCTAAATATATTTTATTCCTACAGTTATATACACTATAATTTTGAATTATACGTCATATTCTCACAGTACTATATTCTATATACACTATATTAATAACCTATACACAACATACTTAAACTACACACTATAATCTTACCCCTATACACTATAGTCATACACTATACACTATAATCTTACCATATACACTATAAACGTAACCCTATACACTATAATCTTACCATATACACTATAAACGTAACCCTATACACTATAATCTTATCCCTATATATTATAATCTTACTTTATACACTATAATCTTACACCTATACACTATAATCTTACCCCTATACACTATAGTCGTACACTATACACTATAATCTTACCATATACACTATAAACGTAACCCTATACACTATAATCTTACCATATACACTATAAACGTAACCCTATACACTATAATCTTATCCCTATATATTATAATCTTACTTTATACACTATAATCTTACGCCTATACACTATAATCTTAACCCTATACATTATAATCTTACCCTATACACTATAATCTTAACCCTATACACTATAATCTTACCCTATATACTATAATCTTAACCCTATACATTATAATCTTACCCTATACACTATAATCTTAACCCTATACACTATAATCTTACCCTATATACTATAATCTTAACCCTATACATTATAATCTTATCCCTATATATTATAATCTTACTTTATACACTATAATCTTACGCCTATACACTATAATCTTAACCCTATGCATTATAATCTTACCCTATACACTATAATCTTACCCCTATACACTATAATCTTAACCCTATACACTATAATCTTACCCCTATACACTATAATTTTACCCCTATACACTATAATATTAACCCTATACACTATAATCTTACCCTATACGTTATAATTTTAACCCTATTTACTGTCATTTTAACCCTATATACTATAATCTAACCATATACACTATAATATTACCTCTATACACTATAATGTTAACCCTATACACTATAATCATACCTTATAACCTATAATTTTAACCCTATAGACTATAATCTTACCCCAAACACTATAATCTTACAATATGTATTATAATCTTACCCTATACACTATAATCTTAACCCTATATACTATAATCTAACCATATACACTATAATCTTAACCCTATACACTATAATTTTACCGCTATACACTATAATCTTAACCCTATACACTATAATCTTAACCCTATACATTATAATCTTAACCCTATACACTATAATCTTACCCCTATACACTATAATCTTAACCCTATACACTATAATCTTAACCCTATACATTATAATCTTAACCCTATACACTATAATCTTACCCCTATACACTATAATCTTAACCCTATACACTGCACACAAAGGTGTTTTTTTTAAATAAAAATATTTAAGGTAGCTGGAAGCCTTGATTGAAAAAGTAAATGCGTATATATATGTATATTTTTTTATTTTTTTTCCCTGGTGTTTACAGCTGGAGCTGAACAAAGACAGAGCGAACGTGAGAAACAGAAACAGCGAGAACAGAAATTAGACATTATCCTCAAAAGACGAGCTCTTTGTTATTGTAAGCAGACACACGCAGGTCTGTATTGTTTTGGGTCTTGGATTAATTAATCTTTTAAATAATAAACAATAGGAATAAAAACATTTCTTTATTAAGTTATTTTCTTCTTTATGTGCGAGAGGCTTACGCTCCTCAAAAGACACATCAAAGGCCTCGCGGTTTCTGAGCGGGAGACAGACTGACAGACTTTCTCCACGTTTTACCTCCAACAGAACAAAAAGCATGAAAGTGTTTCGGCGGCGAGTTAAACCAATAAAGCCTCACGTCCCCAATCACACATCTGACCGCACGACAAAGAATCAGACGCTCCGCTGAAGAGGGACAGTGAAAGAGTGGACACGTGTCTGAGTACGTCAGTACGACAACATCCGATAAACAACAGGTACTGACTCAGTCTGTGCTTCACCGTGTTAATCATCACCAACATCCTCAGCAGCGCACGCAACACTTAACCTGCTCTATTTCCTTAATGAGAGAGAGAGTGAGCGAGAGAGTGAGGGCGAGTAAAGAGAGTGAGAGAATGAAGAAGGTGTAAGTCAGTGAGGTAGGGGTTGATTGAGTGAGCGAGAGAGTATGCGAGGTAAAGACTGAGTCCGAGAGTTGATGATCAAGAGATCCAACGAGGCATAGAACTGAGGTAGTGATTGAGCGGGTGAGTGAGTTAGAGAGTGATCAAGCTAGTGAGTTGGTGATGGTGTGAATGAGCGAGCGGATGAGTTAGTGAGGTAATGATCAAGTGAGAGAGTTAGTAATCAAGTGAGAGAGTTAGTAATCAAGTGAGTGAGTGAGTAATCTAGTGAATGAGTTAGTAAGGAAGCGAGTGAGTTAGTAATCAAGTGAGAGAGTTAGTAATCAAGTGAGTGAGTGAGTAATCTAGTGAGAGAGTTAGTAATCTAGTGAGAGAGTTAGTAAGGAAGCGAGTGAGTTAGTAATCTAGTGAGAGAGTTAGTAAGGAAGTGAGTGAGTTAGTAATCTAGTGAGAGAGTTAGTAAGGAAGTGAGTAAGTGAGTGATCAAGTGCGTGAGTGAGTAATCTAGTGAGAGAGTTAGTAAGGAAGTGAGTGAGTGAGTGATCAAGGGCGTGAGTGAGTAATCTAGTGAGAGAGTTAGTAAGGAAGCGAGTGAGTGAGTAATCTAGTGAGAGAGTTAGTAAGGAAGTGAGTGAGTGAGTAATCTAGTGAGTGAGTGAGTAATCTAGTGAGAGAGTTAGTAAGGAAGTGAGTAAGTGAGTGATCAAGTGCGTGAATGAGTAATCTAGTGAGAGAGTAAGGAAGTGAGAGAGTGAGTGATCAATTAAGTGAGTTAGTAATCTAGTGAGAGAGTTAGTAAGGAAGTGATTAAGTGAGTGATCAAGTGCGTGAATGAGTAATCTAGTGAGAGAGTTAGTAAGGAAGTGAGTGAGTGAGTGATCAAGGGCGTGAGTGAGTAATGTAGTGAGAGAGTTAGTAAGGAAGCGAGTGAGTGAGTAATCTAGTGAGAGAGTTAGTAAGGAAGCGAGTGAGTGAGTAATCTAGTGAGAGAGTTAGTAAGGAAGTGAGTGAGTGAGTAATCTAGTGAGAGAGTTAGTAAGGAAGTGAGTAAGTGAGTGATCAAGTGCGTGAGTGAGTAATCTAGTGAGAGAGTTAGTAAGGAAGTGAGTGAGTGAGTGATCAAGGGCATGAGTGAGTAATCTAGTGAGAGAGTTAGTAAGGAAGCGAGTGAGTTAGTAATCTAGTGAGAGAGTAAGGAAGTGAGAGAGTGAGTGATCAATTAAGTGAGTTAGTAATCTAGTGAGAGAGTTAGTAAGGAAGTGAGAGAGTGAGTGATCAATTAAGTGAGTTAGTAATCTAGTGAGAGAGTTAGTAAGGAAGTGAGTGAGTTAGTAATCTAGTGAGAGAGTTAGTAAGGAAGTGATTAAGTGAGTGATCAAGAGGGTGAGTGAGTAATCTAGTGAGAGAGTTAGTAAGGAAGTGATTAAGTGAGTGATCAAGTGCGTGAATGAGTAATCTAGTGAGAGAGTTAGTAAGGAGGTGAGAAAGTGAGTGATCAAGTGCGTGAGTGAGTAATCTAGTGAGAGAGTTAGTAAGGAGGTGAGTAAGTGAGTGATCGAGTGCGTGAGTGAGTAATCTAGTGAGAGAGTAAGGAAGTGAGAGAGTGAGTGATCAATTAAGTGAGTGAGTAATCTAGTGAGAGGGTTAGTAAGGAAGCGAGTGAGTTAGTAATCTAGTGAGAGAGTTAGTAAGGAAGTGATTAAGTGAGTGATCAAGTGCGTGAGTGAGTAATCTAGTGAGAGAGTTAGTAAGGAGGTGAGAAAGTGAGTGATCAAGAGCGTGAGTAATCTAGTGAGAGAGTTAGTAAGGAGGTGAGTGAGTGAGTAATCTAGTGAGTGAGTTAGTAAGGAGGTGAGTAAGTGAGTGATCAAGTGCGTGAGTGAGTAATCTAGTGAGAGAGTTAGTAAGGAAGCGAGTGAGTGAGTAATCTAGTGAGTGAGTTAGTAAGGAGGTGAGTAAGTGAGTGATCAAGTGCGTGAGTGAGTAATCTAGTGAGAGAGTTAGTAAGGAAGCGAGTGAGTTAGTAATCTAGTGAGAGAGTTAGTAAGGAAGCGAGTGAGTGAGTAATCTAGTGAGTGAGTGAGTAATCTAGTGAGTGAGTGAGTAATCTAGTGAGTGAGTTAGTAATCTAGTGAGAGAGTTAGTAAGGAGGTGAGTGAGTGAGTAATCTAGTGAGTGAGTTAGTAAGGAGGTGAGTAAGTGAGTGATCAAGTGCGTGAGTGAGTAATCTAGTGAGAGAGTTAGTAAGGAAGCGAGTGAGTTAGTAATCTAGTGAGAGAGTTAGTAAGGAAGCGAGTGAGTTAGTAATCAAGTGAGAGAGTTAGTAATCTAGTGAGTGAGTGAGTAATCTAGTGAGTGAGTTAGTAATCTAGTGAGAGAGTTAGTAAGGAGGTGAGTAAGTGAGTGATCAAGTGCGTGAGTGAGTAATCTAGTGAGAGTTAGTAAGGAAGCGAGTGAGTTAGTAATCTAGTGAGAGTTAGTAAGGAAGCGAGTGAGTGAGTAATCTAGTGAGAGAGTTAGTAAGGAGGTGAGTGAGTTAGTAATCTAGTGAGAGTTAGTAAGGAAGCGAGTGAGTTAGTAATCTAGTGAGAGTTAGTAAGGAAGCGAGTAAGTTAGTAATCTAGTGAGAGTTAGTAAGGAAGCGAGTGAGTGAGTAATCTAGTGAGAGTTAGTAAGGAAGCGAGTAAGTTAGTAATCTAGTGAGAGTTAGTAAGGAAGCGAGTGAGTGAGTAATCTAGTGAGAGAGTTAGTAAGGAAGCGAGTGAGTGAGTAATCTAGTGAGAGAGTTAGTAAGGAGGCGAGTGAGTGAGTGATCAAGTGAGAGAGTTAGTAAGGAGGTGAGTGAGTGAGTGATCAAGTGAGAGAGTTAGTAAGGAGGTGAGTGAGTGAGTGATCTAGTGAGAGTTAGTAAGGAAGCGATTGAGTTAGTAATCTAGTGAGAGTTAGTAAGGAAGCGAGTGAGTGAGTAATCTAGTGAGAGTTAGTAAGGAGGTGAGTGAGTTAGTAATCTAGTGAGAGTTAGTAAGGAAGCGAGTGAGTGAGTAATCTAGTGAGAGAGTTAGTAAGGAGGTGAGTGAGTTAGTAATCTAGTGAGAAAGTTAGTAAGGAGGTGAGTGAGTGAGTGATCTAGTGAGAGTTAGTAAGGAAGCGAGTGAGTGAGTAATCTAGTGAGAGAGTTAGTAAGGAGGTGAGTGAGTGAGTGATCTAGTGAGAGTTAGTAAGGAAGCGAGTGAGTTAGTAATCTAGTGAGAGAGTTAGTAAGGAGGTGAGTGAGTGAGTGATCTAGTGAGAGTTAGTAAGGAAGCGAGTAAGTTAGTAATCTAGTGAGAGAGTTAGTAAGGAGGTGAGTGAGTGAGTGATCTAGTGAGAGTTAGTAAGGAAGCGAGTGAGTTAGTAATCTAGTGAGAGAGTTAGTAAGGAGGTGAGTGAGTTAGTAATCTAGTGAGAGTAAGGAAGCGAGTGAGTTAGTAATCTGGTGAGAGTTAGTAAGGAAGCGAGTGAGTTAGTAATCTAGTGAGAGTTAGTAAGGAGGTGAGTGAGTTAGTAATCTAGTGAGAGTTAGTAAGGAAGCGAGTAAGTTAGTAATCTAGTGAGAGAGTTAGTAAGGAGGTGAGTGAGTGAGTGATCTAGTGAGAGTTAGTAAGGAAGCGAGTGAGTTAGTAATGTAGTGAGAGTTAGTAAGGAAGCGAGTGAGTTAGTAATCTAGTGAGAGAGTTAGTAAGGAGGTGAGTGAGTGAGTAATCTAGTGAGAGTTAGTAAGGAAGCGAGTGAGTTAGTAATCTAGTGAGAGAGTTAGTAAGGAGGTGAGTGAGTGAGTAATCTAGTGAGAGTTAGTAAGGAAGCGAGTGAGTTAGTAATCTAGTGAGAGAGTTAGTAAGGAGGTGAGTGAGTGAGTGATCAAGTGCGTGAGTGAGTAATCTAGAGAGAGTGTTAGTAAGGAGGTGAGTGAGTTAGTAATCTAGTGAGAGAGTTAGTAAGGAGGTGAGTGAGTTAGTAATCTAGTGAGAGAGTTAGTAAGGAGGTGAGTGAGTTAGTAATCTAGTGAGAGAGTTAGTAAGGAGGTGAGTGAGTTAGTAATCTAGTGAGAAAGTTAGTAAGGAGGTGAGTGAGTTAGTAATCTAGTGAGAGAGTTAGTAAGGAGGTGAGTGAGTTAGTAATCTAGTGAGAGTTAGTAAGGAAGCGAGTGAGTTAGTAATCTAGTGAGAGAGTTAGTAAGGAGGTGAGTGAGTGAGTGATCAAGTGCGTGAGTGAGTAATCTAGAGAGAGTGTTAGTAAGGAGGTGAGTGAGTTAGTAATCTAGTGAGAGAGTTAGTAAGGAGGTGAGTGAGTTAGTAATCTAGTGAGAGAGTTAGTAAGGAGGTGAGTGAGTTAGTAATCTAGTGAGAGAGTTAGTAAGGAGGTGAGTGAGTTAGTAATCTAGTGAGAAAGTTAGTAAGGAGGTGAGTGAGTTAGTAATCTAGTGAGAGAGTTAGTAAGGAGGTGAGTGAGTTAGTAATCTAGTGAGAAAGTTAGTAAGGAGGTGAGTGAGTTAGTAATCTAGTGAGAGTTAGTAAGGAGGTGAGTGAGTTAGTAATCTAGTGAGAGTTAGTAAGGAGGTGAGTGAGTTAGTAATCTAGTGAGAGTTAGTAAGGAGGTGAGTGAGTTAGTAATCTAGTGAGAGAGTTAGTAAGGAGGTGAGTGAGTTAGTAATCTAGTGAGAGTTAGTAAGGAGGTGAGTGAGTTAGTAATCTAGTGAGAGTTAGTAAGGAGGTGAGTGAGTTAGTAATCTAGTGAGAGTTAGTAAGGAGGTGAGTGAGTTAGTAATCTAGTGAGAGTTAGTAAGGAGGTGCGTGAGTTAGTAATCTAGTGAGAGAGTTAGTAAGGAGGTGAGTGAGTTAGTAATCTAGTGAGAGTTAGTAAGGAGGTGAGTGAGTTAGTAATCTAGTGAGAGTTAGTAAGGAGGTGAGTGAGTTAGTAATCTAGTGAGAGAGTTAGTAAGGAG